>JARLTB010000262.1:2042500-2097500 GCA_030141615.1 Unio pictorum
TGTAAGAGGAGAATAAATAAACAAGTCTTTCCAATAAGATGTTGCTTTATCTCGTATCGAATTTGAAGAATGCTGCAATATCAACTTTGTATCAAAATAATAGTTTTAAGAAAAAAGGATCTCTTCGGCAGATGAAATTGGGGTGCCAGTTTCTTGAGTCAGAGATTGGGTTGTTGATTCTTTTGTCAAACACACTTGTCCTTAGTTTGTGTCTGAACAGTTTTTTCACGCTTTGTTAATTGAAACTACTAGCGATGATATACACATAAGTTTATGTTCATTGTGTACACATAAGGTTATGTTCATTGTGTACACAAAAGTTTATGTTCATTGTGTACACATAAGGTTATGTTCATTGTGTACACAAAAGTTTATGTTCATTGTGTACACATAAGGTTATGTTCATTGTGTACACAAAAGTTTATGTTCATTGTGTACACATAAGGTTATGTTCATTGTGTACACAAAAGTTTATGTTCATTGTGTACACAAAAGTTTATGTTCATTGTGTACACATAAGGTTATGTTCATTGTGTACACAAAAGTTTATGTTCATTGTGTACACATAAGGTTATGTTCATTGTGTACACAAAAGTTTATGTTCATTGTGTAAACAAAAGTTTATGTTCATTGTGTACTCAAGATCTTCGCCAGATAAAAATAACATAATAACAATAAACACTGTACGCTACAACACCTATTTACAGTGAACAAATCATTGTTACGTACACTTCTTCAGAGCAATCACTATTTATAGTGGATTTAAAAGTGATATAAGGAAATAGTTAATGTTGTTACGAATTGATCTTACCACTACCATTGTAATATCTAAAGACGCTTTTCAAGCCTGTTTACATTCGAAGATGAAAATGAGAGGTTTTGTGGTTACATCCTTTTGTATTTTCTTCCATGCAATAAACCACTATACAAAAGTCAAGTTAACATTCATATTTATTTAATCTCAACATGATCTCTTAAAACAATCAAGCAATGTTAACTCACTCCTTCTTTGATACAAAGATGAAAGAATAAAGTTACCTATTTAGCCTAAACTCCATTAGGTCTCTTAAAAAGTTACCTAATTAGCCTAAACTCCATTAGGTCTCTTGAAAACTGACCTAATTAGCCTAAACTCCATTAGGTCTCTTAAAAAGTTACCTAATTGGCCTAAACTCCATTAGGTCTCTTAAAAAGTTACCTAATTAGCCTAAACTCCATTAGGTCTCTTTTATAGAAACACAAAACTATGATACACAATATACCCGCTAGCATTCAAAGTTAAAACGGCAACAATAGTTATATATCACCGTAAAGTTTCCAATATAGTATATTAATTTACAAAGATAAAACAGGTAAGTAAAAACATAAATGTGAAATGATCTAAATCTACATCTAATACACTAAAAGCAAGTGTATCGCATGATACCATAATTGATATAAACGATATTTCATTTCAAAGATAGGAATGTGTCCAACACGGATTTTTGTATTCAAAAGGATTACCCATTAGAATAATATTGCTATTTTTATTCCGTATAGCAAACAGTATTGTTCTTTGTTTTCACCATAGTGTATATTTTATACTGACGAACTCTCAACAAATAAAACTTTTTCAGTATCTCTAATGTAGAGAGGTTTTAGATATGGCCCTTAACGTTAACATCATAGCGAATACAATTTTTTTCTTTCTTCACAATATCGAACAATATTGTTATTTTTCTTAACCATAGCAAACAATATTGTTATTTGTCTTCATCATAGCGAATATTTTGTGCTGAAGAATTCTCAACCAATAAGACTTTTTAAGTATTTATAATTTCGAGAAGTTTTGGTTATGGCCCATAAAGTTATCGTAGCTTTTTTAAAGCTTGTGTAATCATCAACAAATTTATTTAGTCTTAAAATTATACAATTTATTTAATTTAATAAAAGTTGAAAAGCGTATTGAAATGGATAACGGATAGCTGGATACATAACCCGCCATGTTTACTATCGATATCACAATCTCTCCATGTATGCATTACTCATGTGGAAGATTTAACAAGAAACAAGCTTTAACAAAATGTTAACTGTACTTTGTTAACGTCCGCTTCTTTTTGAAGAAATACCAAAGTTTTATGCATATGGCTTCATACAAACGAAATAAAGGTAATACATGAATTAATAGACGAAAATGTTTCAGATGATAATTGGAATGAAAGTATTGACTGGTTTAATACCTTGCGGATATATATATCAGAAATATTGACTGGTTTAATACCTTGCGGTTATATATATATATATTAGAAATATTGACTGGTTTAATACCTTGCTGTTATTTATATTAGAAATATTGACTGGTTTAATACCTTGCGGTTATATATATATATATATATATATATATATATATTAGAAATATTGACTGGTTTAATACCTTCCGGTTATATATATATATATATATATATATATATATATATATATATATATATATATATATATATATATATATATATATATATATATATATATATATTACAAATATTGAGTGGTTTAATACCTTTCGGTTATATATATATTAGAAATATTGACTGGTTTAATATCTTGCAGTTATATATATTATAAATATTGACTGGTTTAATACCTTGTGGTTATATACATTAGAAATATTGACTGGTTTAATCATCATCATCATTGCCGCCTTAGTCTCGGGAGACTATGCGGATAGTGCCCTTGGGGTGTCGTCTGTCTCTGGGTTGTTGGCATCGTCTATTGTGGATGTGGAGTCCTATGCGCGAGTGGCAGTCCCTCTTGCAATTTGTGCAGACATGTTGTGAAGCCCGAGTTGCTGTGGTTGCTGTCACGTGGCCCTTTCTGACACGTTTCTCTGCTGCCAACTGGCCTCTCCTCGTATCAGCGACTGATATGCCTTTACTTACTATCAGTCTCCAGGTGCCTCGGTCCTCGGCCACCACTTCCCAGCCATCAGGTGCGATGTCACTTGCCTTCAGGTCCCTCTTGCATGCATCCTTGAAACGGAGTGAGGGGCGGCCGACTCTTCTTGTGCCAGTGACCAGCTGTCCATATAGGATTCCTTTGGCAGCCTCCCATCCTCCATGCGTCGGACGTGTCCCAGCCATCGAAGGCGATGTTTGCTCAGCAGTGAGAATATGCTGTGGGTGTGTGCACGCTGCAGGATTTCACTGTTAGGGACACGGTCTTGCCAGCTGATTTTCAAGATGCTTTTAAGGCACCGTATATGGAAGGAGTTGAGCCGGCGCTCTTTCCTCATGTAGGTACTCCAGGACTCACTTCCATATAGAAGGGTGATGAGAATGCAGGCTTGGTAAATTTTGACTTTGGTTTGCACTGTCAGCGCGTTGTTTTCCCACACCCTCTTGGTCAGTCGTGACATGATGGTGTTTGCCTTTCCAAGCCTTCTATCCAGCTCCTTATCGAGCGAGTGAATGTTGCTGATGGTTGACCACAGGTAGGAAAAGTTGTCGACTGCTTCCAAGGTTACACCGTTGATTTTGATTGTAGGGGCAATGGTGGTATCTTGCACGCTGACCTTTGTTTTTTCCAGGCTGATTTTGAGTCCAAACTGCATGCAGGCATCAGCAAAACGGTCTCCCAGTCTCTGAAGGGCTTCCTCAGTGTGTGCCACAAGAGCCGCGTCATCTGCAAAAAGCATCCCCCTGATGAGCACAGCCCTCACTTTCGTCTTTGAGCGTAGACGTGCCAGGTTGAACAGCCTCCCATCGGACCTGGTGTGTATATATATGCCATCAGCGGACGAGTCAAAGGCGTAGGACAGAAGCAATGAGAAGAAGATCCCGAATAGGGTTGGTGCCAGAACGCAGCCCTGCTTCACACCGCTGTTAACAGGGAAGGATTTTGAGGAAGTTCCATCATACAGGACTGTTCCCTTCATATCTGCATGAAAAGAGATTAACATGTTGATGAGTTTTGAAGGGCAACCGATCTTACTGAGAACTTCAAAAAGGCACTTCCTGCTGACGAAGTCAAAGGCCTTGGTGAGGTCGAGGAACATCATGTAGAGTGGTTGACCTTGCACTCTGCTCCTCTCTTGTAGTTGTCGTAAAGAGAAGATCATGTCTGTTGTCGACCTGCCTGCTCTGAAGCCGCACTGGGATTCTGGGTACAGACGGTCTGTCAGCAACTGCAGCCTGTTTAGTATGATGCGGGCATACACTTTACCAACGATGCTCAAAAGCGAGATCCCTCTGTAATTATTGCAGTCACTGCGGTCGCCCTTGTTTTTGTAAAGGGTCACAATTGTGACATCACGCATGTCTTGGGGGACTGCTGCTTCCTCCCAGCAGAGGCAAAGTAGTTCGTGCAGTGGTTGGAGCAGTGTTGGTTTCCCACATTTGATAGCTTCGAGCGGGATGCTGTCAATACCTGGTGCTATGTCGTTTGGGTAACAAGTCAATTGCTTTGCTGAGCTCTTCTAAGGTTGGCACTTCGTCAAGCTCCTCCATGATGGGAAGATTCTTTATGCTGCTGAGGGCTGCATCAATGACTAACGTTTCACCTTAGTATAGCTCTGAGTAGTGCTTCACCCATCTGGCCATCTGTTGCCCACGGTCTGTGATCTTCTCTCCCATCATAGATTTCAGGGGAGCGACCCCTTTCACTGTAGGGCCTAGAGCCTTCTTGATGGTACATACCTTTAATGTTTCCGGTCTCGGCACTGCTCTGGATTCCTTCACACAGCTGTTGCCAGTACTCGTTCGCGTACTGTCTAGCGATGCGTTGGGTGTTGCTCCGAGCACTTTTAAGAGCAGCATGCGTCTGTTCATTGGGGCATTTTTCGTACGCTATAAAGGCTTTTCGTTTCTCCTCGATTAGTGGTTCCATCCTTGTTAGGTGTGCGTTGAACCAATCCTGACTGGGTCGTTCCTTTTTGCCAAACGTGAACATGGCTGTTTTGTAGATGGCACCCTTCATGGCGTTCCACTTGGCTGTGGCGTCGTGCTCTGGCAGGTCCTGGAGAGCCTTGTCCAGGGCGGACACATACTCCTGAACCTTGAAAGTTACCGACATCTGTGCAGTGTTTATGCGTGGGTGTCCTTTTGGTTTTGAACGGTGTAGTGTCTCTGGCTATAGTCTCACCCTGCTGCTCACGAGGGCATGGTCGGAGTCGCAGTCTGCACTGTGGTAGGTTCTGGTGGAGAGGACGCTGTTAAGGGCTGAGCACCTGGTGATGACCAAGTCAAGTTGGTGCCAGTGATGGGACCTGGGGTGTTTCCATGACACTTTGTGTTGTGGCTTACCCTTGAAAAAAGTGTTTGTTATGCACAGGCCATGGTAGGTGCACAGCTCCAGCAATCTCTGACCGTTTTCGTTGGTCTTTCCAGTACCATGATATCCGAGGAAGGTAGGCCATGATTCATGATCCTCACCTACTCTGGCATTGAAGTCGCCGAGGAGAAAAAGTGATTCGTGTTTGGGGCATCCTTTAATCTGTTCATCCAGCTGCCCATAGAACTGATCCTTGGTGCCTTCTGAAGACGAGAGGATTGGGGCGTAGACACTAAAGATGTTGACAGGACCTGCAGCAGTGGTGAGGCGGATGGACAGGAGACGCTCAGTGCCCCCTGTGGGAGGTTCAACCAAGCCCAGAAGATTGTTTTTGATGACGAAGCCCACTCCGTGCTGACGGGGCTCCTCAGGTTAGCGACCCTTTCAGAAGAAAGTGTAGTTTTCCTCTCTGAGGGAGGCATTAGAGGCCAGTCTAGTTTCCTGGAGGGCAGCAATGCTTATATTTAGCTTGGTGAGTTCTCTATCGATCATGGCTGTTTTTCTGGTGTCATCCACTTCTCTGAGGTCATCGGAGATGCCTGTACACATAGTGAGCACATTCCAGCTTGCAAATCGAAGAGCTGGAGTCTTCTTTATTCGTTTTTTTTTCTTTTTGTCTGGTGTGGAATTTTCGTCTGCTTGTCATGTTAAGAAACACACTGAGCTCCAGACACCCACAGGAGCAGGCAGACGATGGCGGTTCAAGACCTTATTGACCGTGGGCTACCCGGATTGAGGCGGGCGGTAGTTGGCCATTGAGACACGATGATCCCTCCCACCGTCAAAGCTGACCCGTGGCGCCCCTTCCTTACGCTATTCGGATGGGACTTATAACCCGTAAACTGTCAGCTTCCGTGTTGTTTCCTCACTTAGTAGCGAGTCTGGAGTGACCTCTCCAGGGCGCAAGCCTGGGCATGGAATATGGAGATCCTGGGTTGCCCAGGCTTCAGGATCCCCCTCTCATCCTTGCTGGTTGGGTCCAAAGGAATGCTGAGTATGACATTTGGCACCAGTTTGGATGCAGGAGCTGCCTGAAGGAAGTCGTAGTCGACATCCAGCCGCCTTAGAGGCTCCACTCCGGATATTTTGTCTGGGTTTACTCCCGTAGCCTTTACTTCTCCTGAAGATATCCATAAGGCAGTGGAACCATTGGTATTCAATCAGAGTTTTCTTCTCCTAGAAAAATTGCCTTGACCAGGCTAACGAGCTTCATCTACCCGGGTTTGGAGCCAGGGTTTCCCTTCTCTTAGACTGGCTGCCTGCCAAGGCTAATGAGCCCAGTCTGCCCACCCAGTTATACCGCCGAGCACTCGGTCGTGCCACACAACAGGCTCTGTGAAAAACAAGGAGCCCCGCGTGAAGGTGCTGTTGTGGACACAATAGTGTAGAAGACGCTATATGCAAGTAACCTCCTGTCCGTCAGAGCAAGAGGTTTAATACCTTGCGGTTATATATATATATATATATATATATATATATATATTAGAAATATTGACTGGTTTAATACCTTGCGGCTATGTATATTAGAAATAGTGACTGGTTTAAGACCTTGCGGTTATATGTATATTAGAAATATTGACTGGTTTAATACCTTGCGGTTATATATATTAGAACTTTTATAGCATTCATGATAATACTTAAGACTTAACAGTTTATTTTGGATTGTCAACATTTTAAAACATGGCAATGGACACATTTTTGCAAGTCTCTTTACAATTGTCAGGCAACTATATACTTTCTTCATTGGATTGTCCTATTGATCTTTAATAATTACATATCCAAGCCATTTTTTTAACTGTAACGAAATGCATTTACATTGACATAAGAAATAGAAGCTTTCTGGTTTAGTTTTACACTGCAAGGGTTAGAATTCGTAACTTGAAGAGTATAATGGGAATGCTGAACATTTGTACCCGTGTTATTTTCGCTTGTTTTTTTCTTCCCGTAATTTTCTAATTGCATCTTCTTCTCGCTGTTGCTGTTGAATGAAAAAGGCTTGTTCTACTTTTTTTCTGTCTCTGTATAAAATCGGCGAAGGTATGGTAAAGGAGAAGTTGCCGAGAGTGCAAGTACCGGAACAAATTCTTGTGAAGAAGAGAGAAAATCCACTAAACCCCAGTAAAAATCGTTCTCTTCTATAACGTAGAGCGTTGTTTACTTTGGTAGCCACTACTATAATAATGTGATTCCATGATGTCAGAGATTTCGCCATATTTTATTGATAAAACGTGAGACTTCTGTGATTCGATCATGTTGTAACTTATTCGGAACTCTAATCTGTAAAATACAAGGATTTTGTTTATCTTAACAGATTTAAACGCTTTAAATGTTTTTAGACGTAGATACCACTTAGACAATATAAAACGATATAGCTGTATAGATAATTGTGGATGATTTTATAGAAATAACTGTAGAGAAAACTCACACTTAATTTTTATTTAGATTTATACCTTTCATTTTTTATTTGTTTATTTACATTACATTATTATTCGCGTGAATGGGGTTGGTCTTCAAATTTCATTAAAAACTGATCATAATTCTACATTTTCTTCAAGCTCGTATTCTTGGTCAGAATTGCCCTCTTATGAAAAATAACCTGTGGTAAATCCAACCACTATATAGAACATTTCATACTATTGTATTTGTCATAAAACTGGTGCAATTGTTACTTTTTTAGCGAGACACAGCATTAATTTAAAGCTACGATAACATAATTATTGTTATTGAAACTATAAAAAAAATCTTGAATGAGTGATACTTGACTAGAATCCTGAATTTAAAACGATTATGACAGTCATTCTGAACTCACGCGGATGAGAGATTGTTGAGACGATTACTTCATTTTGTCATGCCATGCTGTTTACGCCTGGAAACAAAGAACACTCAAGTAATTTGCATATCGTTTTATAAACAGGATGACGTACAGCCAAGGTCGGAATCACCCTACTGGTTGGAATATGACTATGTTGAAAACGACAGACACCAGTGGTTTTTTTTATATGTCCATTTTGGATACCACATCTTTTTTGTGGCGGTCCTTCTGTAACTTGCGCCCTCAATAAGAGTACAGTCTTTGTTTTTGGAACCCGTTATGCGCGAATTATCGAGGGAACAATGTACAATTTTTATTTAACTGTTCATCTTTAATGTGAGTCTTACGACATACATCACGCGAGATGACGTAGTTCGTGATAATTTATAAGTAGTTCTACATGTAAGACCTCAACGCTGATATTCATAGCAACTTAAAAAATAACATTTGATATGTCTTACATTGTAAGACTAATTTAAAAGCAGAATACAATTTTAATTTCTTTTGTCAAACCATTTAGCCCTATGGTATCATGTGGGATTATGTACTAAAAAATATATATAACCATATCAGGGTTATAAAAAATAAAAATTAAAGAACAACTAATATTGTAATAAAGATTTTTAATAAATGAGTAGGCATTTTATGCAATTTGATCTACTTATATACATAACCATTGTCCCTTCCATCAAAATCGACGGTGTGACCCTGGAAGCAGTCAACAACTTTACCTACCTCGGTTCAACCATCAGAAACAACCGCTCGCCTGATAAGGAGCTGGACAGAAGGATTGGAAAGGCAAACACCATAATGGCACGACTAACGAAGAGGGTGTGGGAAAACAACGCGGTGACAGAGCAAACCAACATCCAGGTTTACCAGGCCTGCATTCTCAGCACCTTTCTATATGGAAGTGAGATCTGGAGTACTACATGAGGCAAGATCACCGTCTCAACCCATTACATATTCGGTACCAAAAACGCATCTTGAAAATCGGCTGGCAAGGCCGTGTCCCACAATGCGAGATCCTGCAACATGCAATTACTCCTAGCATGTACGCATTGCTGAGCAAACGCCACCTTTGATGACTGCGACACGTCAGGCGCATGGTGGATGGATAGCTGCCAAAGCACATCCTATATGGACAACTGGCAACTGAGACGAGAAGAGTCGGCTGCCCCTCACTCTGTTTCAAGGATGTGTGCAAGAGGGATATGAAGGCATGCGACATTTCACCCGATGGATGGGAAGTGCTGGCACTTGGAGACTGACGGTATGCAAGAACATATCAGTAGCTGATGCGAGAAGAGGCCAGTTGGCGACAGAGAAACGTAAGAGAAAGAAGAACGCGGCAGCAAACCACATTGACTCAGATTTCCCAGTATGTCTGCACCAACTGCAAGACAGACTGTCACTCGCGTATAGGCATTCACAGCCATAGCAGACGATGCCAACACCCCAGAGACAGACAACACCCCAAGGGCGCTATTCGCATGGTCTCTTGAGACTGAGTCGCCAATGATGACCATGAGTCTTAATGATTGAAATATGGCCAGTATTTCAACACGCTTAAAACAGAACAACATTCTACTGATAGACCTTCTAAAGATGGAAAGACCATCAAGATCATATGTGATTCGTTGATGTAGTGTGTCATAGGCTGTGTCATGAATCGTATTGATTGTGGCACAAGTGTATTTTTTCAACCCTAATACACACATGTGCAAGTTAATGCATACTATTAACAGTATGGTATATTCAATGAACCATGATTATGATAGGTTAGGAAGACTGGGCCCTATTCATGAACAGTTATTTGATAGTTATATTTACTGTTTCCAAATATGATAAACAAAATATAGATATCCATGGTAACAACAATAACCATACCTTAAACAATCTGGATGAGTTTCAATTGTACAAGGGTCAGTGATCATTGCTTTTTAATGGGAAATCTGGGTATCACAGTAACTGTGGGTCATTCGATCATGACAGAAGGATCAGTGCTAGTTGGGTTTTAGTTTGAAATATGGGTATCACAGTAACTGTGGGTCATCCTATCATGACAGAAGGATCAGTGCTAGTTGGGTTTTAATTTGAAATATGGGTATCACAGTAACTGTGGGTTATTCTATCATGACAGAAGAATTAGTGCTTGTTGGGTTTTAATGTGAAATCTGGATACCACTCTAATGGTTGGATTTATCAAGACGAAAGGATAAGTGTTCATTGCATCTCAAACGTCCGGGTTTGTATCTGCCACTAAATCCACAAATCGGCATATACAATTAAAATGTAAATTTACAATGCTACACATCTGTACGAGGCATGTAACTGTTTTGTTTTCATTTTGATGTAATTCAGATGGGAGCCACGTGTAATTAATCCAGGCTGATTCACCATACCTATCTGTAAATGGAGGTCTAGGCAGAGTATAAAGAAGTCAAAATGAGTACCTTCCAAAGACAATTATTTTTTAAAGTGTAAAAGTGGAGTGTAAAGTGAATATATCTTTTGCTATGGATTTCTATGTACCATGCCATGTACTTATCACTCTGAATTCAAATTTTATCCCCATTTATAAAAATAACATAAGTTTCAAGGGAGGTGAACGAACTACACAAGTGTCGTCTTATTGATTTGTGTGATACGATGCCAGCAGTCCAGCGTACAGACATTTTATACGTTGCTTGGTGTTTGATGTTCTTCTCTGTCTCTTGTCACTGGTAAAATCCGACAGACGTATTTGTTCTGATGGATCAAAGAGGAGAATTAAAGGTTGGTGAATATCAGTACATGGAGGAAGCACTGAAAGCTAAACAGTATTTGAACATTTTGGATCGTCAGAGAATGAGAAAAACTAATAGTGAGTCCGATGAGAAAACGGAGTTACGTTGAAGAACCAATGAATGGTGTGTTCATCAAATAGTGGTAGTTCTTTCACTTGCTTTGTCTCGCTCTCTCGTACATTGAAGAACATAATGCCTCTAACAACCTAGTATTTACATCTTGAGAAAGAAAAACAAATCTTTGTACAGATTATTCATGGCATGCGTTTCGTATGAGACATTAAGAATAACTTTCTTTTTTTGCAAAGGATTCAGGAGTATGAATTTATCATTATAGAAGAAGAAATACATTTGAATAGAGATATCAGTGGTATGAGTTTTATATATACTGTTATCATAAATTCACACACTGATATGAAACAGGAAATTTATTTTTATGAAACATCTATATATCCTATATATCATATATCACATGACCTGTGATGCAGTAGACTTTAATTTTATTAAACGTCTTGTTTAACACTGATGATGATGAGAAAATCAGGTTAGCAAAACGTCATAAAACTCAAGAACACAGTATAAATCAAATATACATAATACCCTCCTCCGAAAGAGAAAAAAAATATTTGCCCAATAAAGCTTTCACTTACATATGTGTCAGACATGTACACGATACTGTGTTAATTAAAATTGCATAGAATGATGGCTTTTGAGAGGGCATCAAAATCACATTTTCATTTCCTCTTCTAATGTCAATATTGTATTCCTGCAACATCAAACTCCATTTTAACAATCTTTGATATTTGTTTTGCGATTATGACCAGAATGACCGCAGTCTTAAAAATATTGGTGTGAAGTTGTTTTTAAATAACATTGGTACCGAATGACATCTAGAGGTGGGTGTGATATAAAACTTTCGACTGCAGTATTTCTAAAGTTAACACCATGGTATGATGCAATTAGGGACGAACATATAGTTTAATTTTCTGGGACAGGGGACTTTTAAAAAAATATTTTCCATCTTCACATGGCTGAAAATATATATTTCTTTAATTTATAGCAAAAATAACACCATATTATATCCATTACAATATCTCAAGAAAAAATAGAATTGAGATATAAGAAAAGAAAATATCAAAAGCTCGAAACAAAATGGCAGCACCCCGCATTACAAATATTAAATGGTCAGTGCCTTATAGTAGACAAACATGCTGTGTGAATGTTAATTGCTCTAATTATCGTCTAAAACATAATGATTAAGTTATACCATAACTGAAACCCTGTCAGAGGGTTTGTTGTCACAAGTACTGACACTGTTCAAAGCATTATTTTTGGCTTGATGCTGGTAGTATCAAATTAGTTGTTATGTCTGCTATAGCATGCTAGGGATACGATATTTGTGACTGATTTACTAAAGTAGCCGTTGATTAGTGATAAATGCCAATTTCTAAACCATTTGTTTGCAAATTTACTCGAAGGTTATGTTGGCACAATTCATGTTTAGGAATGAATCCACTTTCCACTGTCTCTTTATCTGTTTATCTGTCCTCACTTGTTTGTCAATAATCCCGAAGCTCCATTTTTTAACCAGATTATATTGAGATTGGCCATGTTATTGGCAACAACAAAAAAAACTTGCGTGAGTGCCTTTCATGCATATTAATGAGTTGATTTTGCATCTGATTATAAATATTTTAGAGCAGGGGTCGGCAACCTATTTTACAGTGTGCCACATTTTTTTCTAGATTAATTATAAAAATGAATGATGAGCGCGTGCTAAGAGTAAGAGAGAATCTCTCTTAAAATATATGTTTTTGGCAAACCGTTGTAGTTTGCGTCATATAATCATCAGGCTGAGATGAGTTTAATTATGAGCGAAATCCATGCATACAGTATAATTCATGTATACATTTAGAACCCAACGCAATGCACAGAGAGAGAGAGAGAGAGAGAGAGAGAGAGAGAGAGAGAGAGAGAGAGAGAAGCGCCAATTTATCTACACTGGTATCACATGAGTATACGCTTTACTATTTCAAACGAAGAGATTTAACAGATTGTCAAATCGAATGTTAGATAATATGAACATAAGTGCAATGACTGATAAACTCTTGTTTGGCACATTTTGCAACACGGTCATAATTTTACTATATTAGAAAAACACAAACAGATGCACTTTCTTGAAGAAATCTTGGTGAGATTCACTTAAACCGTGTAAATTTATTTAAACAGTGTAAAGTTATTTAAACATGAAAAGTATGCCTGAGCTATATGTCTAATTAAAGCTGCTTCTGTAAACAAAAACACAAAAACAATGAAAAAAGACCAGAAAACATTGAATTTAAAATGATAACCACATTTTAGTTCTTGATGACCCAATCACGATACTGGATATACATGTACACAGTTTTAGTTCAACTGACTGCATTTACTACTGGTAATTTAATTGATGAGACCATATTGTTCTTTCTGAATAGGTGTTTTTATATTCTTTGATGCATCACTAGCTAAATTTGTTTCAAATAAATGGAATTTGAAATGGTCTCTCCCTAATATTGACTTGGCTTGAGCAGATATTCTGCCAAAAAGGTACTGACCATTGTAGAAACTGTTATCAAATGTTAACATCACAAGAAAATGTCAATTTGAGCATTGAAAATGTGACATTTTAACACGAAGCCATCCAATATGATGCATTATATTTTAGATCCCAAATTACAGTCCCAATTGTACCTATCATTCTAACCTCAACATTCTGTTGAAATATTAATTTTGTGAAAACAGTCAGATCTTAAATGTTCAACACGTGTAACGTATTCTGCATGGTTGCATACATATGTGTTATTATTTGTTCATTCTTGTAAGGAAAAAATATAGCAACATTTTATCATGATAGAAAACAAAACAAATATGTCATATGGAAATGACGTGTCAATAATCTAATTGTAATATATATATATATATATATATATATATATATATATATATATATATATATATATATATATATATATATATATATATATATATATATATATATATATATATGTGTGTGTGTGTGTGTGTGTGTATATATTTAATTATTTCAATGCAGTCTCTTATTTGTGAGCTGATTTCTGAGACACAAAAAATGGGCAAACCGTTCATTTGTGCAGCTAGAATGGACTAAGTAGAAGACAGGACTCTCTCTCTCTCTCTCTCTCTCTCTCTCTCAATAAAATGAATGGATGTTAAACTTACAATTCTCTAACATGATTATATTGACTTTACACCATTAAAAGACTTTACCGAATTTTCTGCATTTATCTCGTTTGTGTTTAGTACTTTCTACTGCGTATTGCAGAATCCTATGCGTTAAACGAAACAAAAACTTTATTAAGTGTTAATGGATATGTTATGAGTTTATTAAATGCAATGAAGGTTGTATTTGAAAGTGCATCATATCTTAAGAGACTCAGTAATATTGAACTCCATGCAGTGAAAAGAACAATATTGTAAGATAGACATAACATATTTTACACCAAAATCGCATTCATACTTGACTGAAGTGAAACAATATTGCACAGATTATTACCCGACGCACAAGTCCCATTAATGTACTATTTATTCCAACATCCAATCACAGAATGACAATCTAATGATAATCTAAACTTGCAAAAGCATATATATCACAGTTGTTGCATGTTACAAGAATAATTATACACATTATCTAATTAGTTAGGATCCATACAACTTGAAGTTGTTTTATAATTATTTAATATTAATTAGCTTGAAGTTGTTTAATAATAATCATTTAGTATTAATTAGCTTGAAGTGGTTTAATAATAATTATTTAGTATTAATTAGCTTGAAGTTGTTTAATAATAATTATTTAATGTTTATTAGCTTGAAGTTGTTTAATATTAATTATTTAGTATTAATTAGCTTGAAGTTGTGTAATATTAATCAATTTCCACATTTTCTTTTCAAACCGTGTTTCTATAGTGTGGAGTTTTTTTAATTAAAATCTAACAAGGTGTGCAGCAAATAATATCATAATATCATTATAAATGTAACATCATCTAACATTATGGGAGAATAATACCATCTTGCAGATTAGGTTGCACTTAATGACCCGTAAATCATGTACTCATTTATGACGTTAATGTTACTGACTTCATTAAGCCATAGATATATTCAATATCTATAGTTACGCAAGACAAAATTTCAGGTACAATATCAATTTTAATTGTTGCATTGAAACATAGAATTAAAGTAAGTGAGAACTATGAAAAATATCATTACATGTGATGAATTCAACATGATTAATCTGGTGTCGACTGGTTTCGATTTTGGCGTTTTGGTCCACGGCAACAAAAGCTCTTGTTTCATTCAACAACCTCCTGACCTCATCGGGTGGCCCTGTCAATTTCAACAAGTTACCCAATAAAGCCAGAATTATCACGAACTGTTGGAATATTGACCTGAGAAATAAAAGTGTTTTGGCTTGGTGTTATGCTGCAGGGGATACTATTTGTTATTACAAGAGTATTACGAGAATGGTGAACTTTCGTACCCGTGTTGTTTACATTTGTTAATGACGATGAACATAATCCAAGTACGGCATAAGTTCGATCGAGAACTTATATTCCTTGATATGATTTCATTATTATGAAACGAATTTACCTAATTATCTCGTTGTGATTATTCAATGTTTCCATTTCAGCATATATATTACTTGCATCAGCCATGGGATCAAAATTATATGTTAATGTGGTGAGAGCTCAACATGAACGTAAACATTTAACTCAATCCTCTTCATTCCTTGCTAAATATTTAGGTATTTTATTTCATACTTTATGCACACAAAAATGTATTTCAGTTCAAATAAACAGATAGCTTCAATATTTAGCTAATAAATTATTACTCCACCCATTTCTAAAATACCCCCAATGTTCACAATTGATATTGACTGAGAGAAACTAAACTCAAGATTTGTAGAAGTCAGGTTAGGACACAAACAACGTCTTTGTGTTGCATTTGTTTGAATAACATTTCTCAGCACAAGATGGGATATACAGGAAGACTAGTTGAACTGTTGAAGGAAGAGCCTGGAAAAGTTTGGTAAGAACCACCGATTTCTGGAATTCTACTTGTAATCTTTCTCGCAAAAATTCAATGGGTAAGTTCAAGACTAATCCACGTGGACAGGTGAGATCGCATTGACGAAAAAGGTTAGCACTTTGAAATAATTTTCAACATTTTGTTGTTCTTAAGAAACATCAGTATTAAGAAACAGTCAAACCTGCCAATTGTAGGAACCTCTGGGAGAAAGTCGAACTAGCCTTTCTACACAGAAGACCAACGTATGCAGGTTCACCTTTGCAACATGTTTGTCATGCGCATTATCATGCAAATAATAATACTAATAATAATAATAATAATAATAATAATAATAATAATAATAGCAATGATAATAGCAAAAAATAGCAATATTTTCAAAAATATTATTATTATTATTATTATTATTATTATTATTATTATTATTATTATCAACAAGTTCAGTTATCATATAATACCCTTTAAAACATAGAGTACGTTAATCTCCTTCTCTAGGGGGCATTGTTCCACATCAGAATAATATATACTGTTTATGTTAACATAGAATGACTATTATAATTTCGCTGGTTCTTTAAAAAAACAAACATATTTAGCAATTAATTTTAACTTGACAAAACAGCATGAATTGACAGTGAATTTCGAACTGAAGACACTCTTTGTTCATTGAATGTATATAGGTAGGAAAAAGAAGAGCTGTTCACACTTTAATATATACCTCCATCTATATAGTTCATTGCTCCTCCATAAGAAACAAACGCATTGCATCAAATATCAAGGAATGAATGCAAGTACAACCATTAAATGGATTTGGAAAATAAACATGCTAGGTTACCTAGCTTAAGGTTAACATAGTTACATAGTTAGTAAATTGTGATTCAACTGTTCTTGTTTTGAATGCAATATAAATAATATCGATTTATTTTGATACGAGTTAAATGTAGGAAACAATTTCTAACTGACTTTTCACTTTCAATCCCAACTAAATAATGGTTGTCTTCCTATCTTTTAGCATTATTACCTCTTATTTTGTACTTAGACACATAGCATGAAAAACGATACATGAGACGTATACTTATGGGTTCTTCCAGATTGTGTCTATCAGGACTCGTTTCACAGTTCGCAAGGCTTGTATATCGCTTCTGGAATGCTACAAGTTACATTGGTCTAAAATAATGTCATCAAAATATGCTCAGTACCTTTCACTGTATTGGTAAGAAGTTAATATTATACTATTTCCTCTTTGACCTATGCTGATTTGGATTTCGTTTGAAGTATCTTTGAAGTTTGATCACATGTATATGTTGGAAGTTTTGTTGGAATTTGTATCACTATTTGTTAACTGCATTATCGATAACACAACTAAATGTGTGCACATATTTGATTAGACATACTTTCTCTTTTGTGACTGAGTTTTTCGTAATGACTGTTTGGAGGTGAGTATTTTGTGCCATGCTTGTTCCATATGAAAATGGAAAAGCTCAGTTTTAAATATCACTACATCAAACGTGTGTCTTTTAAATTGAATAACACAACGCTGTTTAATCCTAGCAAGCCCATGAATGAATTCAAACAAGAATAGGGTAACGGCTAGAGCGAACAATTCACAAAACAAATTGCCAATACAGTAGTATGGTTGTTGACTGAGTTTAGGGTTCAAGATGTGTAAATGCCGGCAGATAATTCAGTGTATAAATATAAACAAACACGACAGTAGCTTTATTGAGATTAAAAATATACCATACGTCATCCATCTTCGACAAGGACATACAAATACGAAACACGTAGAATGAGCGTTTAAATACTAAATTGGTACATATAATATTCATTCAATTACTTATATGCTACACTAGCTGAATGAAGCATTATGCTAGTAAACCCGTTTCAAAAATGGGAGCACAGAATTACGATACATTTAAAGTATAAGATATTCTTTGCACAGACATAATCTATCATATAACACTCGTAAGTAAATCCTTTACTGAGACATATATTTCCCACACCTTAGACATATACATTTCGCACTTTAGACATAATACATTTCGCACTTTAGATATAAAACATTTCGCATTTTGGACTTTATACATTTCGCACTTTAGATATAGTACATTTCGCTTTTTAGACATAATACATTTCGCATTTTAGACATAATGTATTTCGCATTTTAGACTTTATACATTTCGCATTTTAAACATAATACATTTCGCATTTTAGACATAATGCATTGCGTTGTTTACATTTTATAGATTTCGCATTTTAGGCTATATACATTTTGCATTTTAGACATAATGCATTTCGCACTTTAGATATAATGCATTTCGCACTGCTTAACTTTATCTCACAAACTAGCTTTGAGTCTACAAAGGTGAGGGGGAGCACAAAACCTTCTAATGGAGAACAAATAATATAGCGAGTTAGGAAGCTCTCTATGAATTTTTAGTGGTGTTGTCATTTTACCATACAATAACTTATATCATTGCATTGCAGTTAATCCATTTATTTCTAACATTTTTGCGTCCGCTCATTTTAGGAGTGAATGATTTCTGAAATTATGTCAGATCCACAGTATTATTTTGCCAACTAATTACCATACTAAATATGCTGTTTATATAGACTGATAAAAGAAAAACTAGCAACGCCTCTCTGCCTTTATGTTTATTTAAAGTACGGTCGAGGAACATTAAAACAGTTTAACTCTCAGAAACATGGACAAAATCCAATCCCATATATTACTTATAAGTGAATAGAGATCACGATGGTATACGAACTGTACATGGACCTGAATACATACAGCTAGAAATATCAGAGTAAACGTAAAAATAACACACACTCAGACTGTTTGTATTGACCGTGCAGAAATTGTGAAAGTGTTGGTTACAATGTGCCATCTGAGTGTGAACGAGGGTTCACGGGACCAATATTATCAGTGTAAAGGCCAGAACTTTGTTATGTTGTCAACATGGAGTGCGTGTGTCAAATACGGTTAATAAATATCACTTTTGTGGGCGATTATATTTTACATAATGGCAAGTGATTTCATTATAAAAGTGATTTCATTATTAAAAATACTTTATTAGGTCTGTCTGAAAACTTCCTTGCGCGATGAAGTAATTTGTCAAAGGTTGATCACAACATGGAGAAGACATTGCTTTATGTCAAATAATGTGAGAGGAGAATAAACAAACAAGTCTTTCCAATAATGTTGCTTCATCTCGTATCGAATTTGAAGAATGCTGCAATATCAATATCAACTTTGTATCAAAATAATAGTTTTAAGAAAAAGGGATCTCTTCGGCAGATGAAATTGGGGTGCCATTTTCTTGAGTCAGAGATTGGGTTGGTGATTCTTTTGTCAAACACACTGGTCCTTAGTTTGTGTCTGAACACTTTATTCATGCATTGTTAATTGAAACTGCTAGCGAGGATATACACGTAAGTTTATTATCATTGTGTACACATATGTTTATATTCATTGTGTACACATAAGTTTATGTTCATTGTGTACACATAAGTTTATGTTCATTGTGTACACATACGTTTATGTTCATTGTGTACACATAAGTTTATATTCATTGTGTACTCAAGATATTCGCCAGATAAAAATAGCATGATAACAATAAACACTGTACGCTACAACACCTGTTCACAGTGAACAAATCATTGTTACATACACTTCTTTAGAGTAATCACTGTTTATAGTGGATTTAAAAGTTATATAAGGAAATAGTTAATGTTGTTGCGAATTGATCTTACCACTACCATTGTAATATCTAAATGCGCGTTTCATGCCTATTTACATTCGAAGATGAAGATGAGAGGTTTTGTGGTTACATCCTTTTGTATTTTCGACTATCCAATAAACCACTATACAAAAGTCAAGTTAACATTCATATTTCTTTCATCTCAACATGATCTCTTAAAACAATGAAACAATGTTAACTCACTCCTTCTTTGATACAAAGCTGAAAGAATAAAAGTTACCTAATTAGCCTAAACTCCATTAGGTCTCTTTTATAGAAACACAAAACTGTTATACACAATATACCCGCTAGCATTCAAAGTTAAAACGGCGACAATAGCTATATATCACCGTAAAGTTTCCAATATAGTATATTAATTTACAAAGATAAAACAGTACAGTAAAAAAATAAATGCGAAATGATCTAAATCTACATCTAATACACTAAAATCAAGCGTATCGCATGATACCGTAATTGATATAAACGATATTCCATTTCAAAGATAGGAATGTGTCCAACACGGACTTTTGTATTCAAAAGGATTACCCATTAGAATAACATTGCTATTTTTTTCCGTATAGCGAAAAGTATTGTTCTTTGTCATCACCATAGTGTATATTTTGTACTGACGAACTCTCAACAAATAAGACTTTTTAGGTATCTCCAGTGTAGAGAGGTTTCAGATATGGCCCTTAACGTTAACATCATAGCGAACACAATTTTTTTCTTTCTTCACAATATCGAACAATATTGTTATTTTTCTTAACCATATCAAACAATATTGTTATCTTTCATTATCATAGCGAATATTTTGAGCTGAAGAATTATCAACCAATAAGACTTTTTCAGTATTTATAACTTCGAGAAGTTTTGGTTATGGCCCATAAAGTTATCGTAGCTTTTTAAAGCTTGTGTAATCATCAACAAATTTATTTTGTATTAAAATTATTCAATTTATTTAATTTAATATCAGTTGAAACGCGTATTGAAATGGATAACGGATATCGGGATATATAACCCGCCATGTTTACTATCGATATCACAATCTCTCCATGGATGCATTACTCATGTGGAAGATTTAACAAGAAACAAGCTTTAACAAAATGTTAACTGTACTTTGTTAACGTCCGCTTCTTTTTGAAGAAATACCACAGTTTTATGCATATGGCTTCATACAAACGAAATAAAGGCAATACACGAATTAATAGACGATTATGTTTCAGATGATAATTGCAATGAAAGTATTGACTGGTTTAATACCTTGCGGTTACATATATATTAGAAATATTGACAGGTTTAATAACTTGCGGTTATATATATATATATATATATATATATATTAGAAATATTGACTGGTTTAATACCTTGCGGTTATATATACTAGAAATATTGACTGGTTTAATACCTTACGGTTATATATATATATATATATATATATATATATATATATATATATATATATATATATATATATATATATATATATATATATATATATTAGAAATATTGACTGGTTTAATACCTTGCGGTTATATATACTAGAAATATTGACTGGTTTAATACCTTACGGTTATATATATATATATATATATATATATATATATATATATATATATATATATTAAAAATATTGACTGGTTTAATACCTTGCGGTTATATATATTACAAATATTGACTGGTTTTATACCTTGCGGTTATATATATTACAAATATTGACTGGCTTAATACCTTGCGGTTATATATATATATATATATATATATATATATATATATATATATATATATATATATATATATATATATATATTAGAAATATTGACTGGTTTAATACCTTGCGGTTATATATATTACAAATATTGACTGGTTTAATACCTTGCGGTTATATATATTAGAAATATTGACTGGTTTAATACCTTGCGGTTATATATGTTAGAAATAGTGACTGGTTTAATACCTTGCGGTTATATATATTAGAACTTTTATAGCATTCATGATAATACTTAAGACTTAACAGTTTTTTGGGGATTGTCAACATTTTAAAACTTGGCAGTGGACACATTTTTGCAAGTCTCATTACAATTGTCAGGCAACTATATACTTACTTCAATGGATTGTCCTATTGATCTTTAATAATTACATATCCAAGCCATTTTTATAACTGTAACGAAATGCATTTACATTGACATAAGAAATAGAAGCTTTCTGGCTTAGTGTTACACTGCAAGGGTTAGAATTTGTAACTTGAAGAGTATAATGGGAATGCTGAATTTTTGTACCTGTGTTATTTTCGCTTGTATTTTTCTTCACGTAATTCTCTAATTGCATCTTCTTCTCGCTGTTTCTGTTGAAGGAAAAAGGCTTGTTCTACTTTTTTTCTGTCTCTGTATAAAATCCGCAAAGGTATGGTAAAGAAGAAGTTGGCGATAGTGCTGGTACTGGAACAAATTCTTGTGAAGAAAAGAGAAAATCCACTAAATCCCAATATAAGTCGTTGTCTTCTTTAACGTACAGCGTTGTTTACTTTGGTAGCCACTACTATAATAATGTGATTCCATGATGTCCGAGATTTCGCCGTATTTTATTGATAAAACGTGAGACTTCTGTGATCCGATCGTGTTGTAGCTTATTCCGACCTCTAATCTGTAAAATACAAATATTTTGTTGATCTTATCAGATTTAAACGCTTTTAATTTTTTTAGACGTAGATACCACTTAGACAATATAAAACGATATAGCTGTATAGATAATTGTGGATGCTTTTATAGAAAAAACTGTAGAGAAAACTCAAATTTTTTTTATTAAGATTTATACCTTTCATTTTTTATTTGTTTATTTAAATTATATTTTTGGGGGGGTGGTCTTCAGATTTCATTACAAACTGATCATAATTCAACATTTTCTTTAAGCTTGTATTCTTGGTCAGAATTGTTCTCTTATGAAAAATAACCTGTGGTAAATCCGACCACTATATAGAACATTTCATACTATTGTATTTGTCATAAAACTGGTGGAACTTTTAGTTTTTTTAGCGAGACACAGCATATATTTAAAGCTACGATAACATAATTGTTGTTATTGAAACTATAAAAAAAATCTTGAATGATTGATACCTGACTAGAAGTCTGAATTTAAAACGATTATGACAGTCATTCTGAACTCACGCGGATGAGAGATTGTTGAGGCGATTACTTCATTTTGTCATGCGATGCCGTTTACGCCTGGAAACAAAGAACACTCAAGTAATTTGCATATCGTTTCATAAACAGAAGGACGTACATCCAAGGTCGGAATCACCCCAATGGCTGGAATATGACCATGTTGAAAACGACAGACACCAGTGTTTTTTTTATATGTCCATTTTGGATACATCTTTTTTTCTGGCGGTCCGTCTGTAACTTGCGCCCTCAATTAGAGTACATGTGACCATGGAAGCATTCAACAACTTTACCTACCTCGGTTCAACCATCAGAAACACTCGCTCGCCAGATAAGGAGTTGGACAGAAGGATTGGAAAGGCAAACACCATAATGGCACGACTAACGAAGAGGGTGTGTGTCACAGAATTAGGCGAAAATTTGAACTGATTTTTGCTTTTCTTGAATTGCAAACGAAACTCACCATTTTTCTTGATTTCGTCGTACACGCATTACCTGGGGTGATTAAGTGGCGTGTAACGATTTGCATGTGCCAATTTGTAATTTACATGAAATCCGAAATACTCGTTGTACGTGGTGCACGTCAAGCTCGATGTGATTTTTGTTCACCTATTGAGAGTATATAAGGCGATGGATTTCTCATTATTATTTACGGGAACCCAAATATCTAATCGAAGGATAGATAACCTCGTCTTGCAAATCTCCAGCCAAAGGGGTGAGTGTTAAAATTACATTTCGTTTTATTGTGAATTTTATTCAGATTATCATTTCGTATAATGATGCCTTTATTGCAATGAACGTGGAATATTTGGAATTACTAGTCACTTTTAGACTTTAAATGAAATATCGTAATCTACAGCTTAGATTATTTTTGAGACAACTATTATTAGTCTGGTTTTGTTTATTATAGTTGATTCCGGAGATCTAATAACATCGTTGATTCCGTAGATCTGATAACATCTGACAATCACTGATTCAGTCTGATTCCGTCTGATTCCGTCGTTGATACCGTAGAAGTACATCACTGATAGCGCATCTAATAACATCGTTGATACCGTCTCTGATACCGTAGCTGCTAACGTAGTTGTTACATTGTTTCTGATACCGTAGCTGCTAATAACATCGTTGATACCGTAGCTGCTAATAACATCGTTGATACCGTAGCTGCTAATAACATCGTTGATACCGTAGCTGTTAACACATCTGATACCATCTTTTGATAAACGTCTTTGATATCGTCTGATTTGTTGTGGGACATCTATTGTTTGTTCTGGAACATCTCTGTATAAATATCTGAATGTGCTTGTGCCGTTAATTTGTGCAAACGGAATTGAAGTATCTGTCTGTGTGTCGAACTGTCTGTTCGTCAACATCTGCGTAACGTGTAAATATCCGGAAAGCTAGAAGTCCGAGTGTCGGAGCTGTCTTAGAGTTGTAAAACGTCCGGGTAGACATCTAGGGGAGTGAGGAACCGTTGGTTCGGGTAGATGTTGTATGCTGTCTGAACGTATAACTGTGGTGGATCCGTGAAGGGTAACGTCCGATAATAGTATTGGTCAACCCTCGGTTCTCGGGGAAACTGGGAGACGATTCAACTGTTGCTGAATCGTGCGGTTATACAGGGGAGACACATAGGTGTATTGAAATTGTAATATAATTTAATACATTGTTGTATTTGCATGCTTATGTCAGATCGCAATAATATTTCAAGTGATCACATAGATATCAATAAAAGCTAGCAACTTGATTGAATACAAGTATATGATCGTGCTAGTTATCGCAATCCATCGTGCGATAGATAGTTTGTCGTTTGTGTTTATTTTTTTTCGTAAATCATTCTTGCATTTATTTAACTTTCGTAAAGGATTCTTGGATCTGTGTATAATCCAAGAGATCCCTTTACATCTGAGATTCCTTTTGTATTGTTATTTAATTTGTTCATGTATTGTGAATGGTTGTGAGTGTAATTGTGGGTTGAGTGCATGAATTATTGTGTTGTTACATCTGTATTTTTTTCATTTATAATTTATTACATAAATTTATATTTTCTTTCACAAATTGTGTTTGTATTGTTCATTTAATCCACCCTCCTCTCGGTAACAATTCTGTTACAATGGTGTCAGAAGTGGGATCGTTGGATTAAGTGAACTGTCAATCATTTTTGTGAAGGTATACATTTAATGTTTATATTCGAGCGTGACCTTCTGTTAAGATAATACTCTAGTTGGAGTTTATTTTTTCTAGTTTACCTAGGTCCGTGAGTCCAGTATAAACGTGTTTAAAGTATTGGTTTGGTTATATATCTATATTCATATTACAATTGTCATTGTCATGTCATCCCTTAAGGACTTGGTTGCCTTAGGCAAAGAATTTGGATATGAAGGCGAAAGCTTAAGGAAATTTATTCAAGAAGAACAAGCCCGGGAAAGGGAAGAAAGGGCAAGGTCAAGGGAATTAGAAAGGGAATCTGATGAAAGGAAACGGGAATTAGAAAGGGAATCCGAACATAGGAAATGGGCCTTTGAGAGGGAAAAGATAGGATTAGAGAAGGAAAAGATAGAATTAGAGAAGCAGGCCGGAAAGGATAGGATAGGATGGGAAATGGAAGCGGAGCAAAAGCGAATAGAGTTAGATGAAAAAGCAAAGCAACGGGATCATGAGCGTAAGGTAGAATTAGCGACATCTGGAAGAGAACACGATTCTGCCTTTAGCAAATTAAGGGGCCCAAAATTACCTCCCTTTGACGATGAAAAAGATAACATGGATAGTTATCTTCATCGGTTTGAGCGGTATGCCGAAAACCAGAAGTGGAGTCAAAATGACTGGGCGCTGCATCTGAGTGCTTTATTAAAAGGTAAAGCACTGGATGTATACTCGCGACTTCCTAGGGACGATGTGTTTAAGTACGACGTCCTAAAGGAAGCACTTCTCAAAAGGTACGAGCTCACTGAACAAGGTTTTCGAAAAAAGTTCAGGTATAGCAAGCCCGATAAGGGAGAAACCTTTGGTCAGTTCACCGTCAGAATTGCGAACTATTTTGAGCGGTGGATTGAATGCGGCAAAGCGGTGAAAACGTTTGAAGGGTTGACTGATTTCTTGCTCAGAGATCAATTATTTAATACAGTTGGGCGAGAATTAGATCAATTTCTGAAGGAGAAAGTCTTCACAAACGTAAAAGATATGGCTAAGCAAGCCGATTTATTTGCCGAAGCTCATGGGGGAACCCAGAACGTGGTTTTGAAAGATTTTAAGTCTGGAAACCAGTCTGTAAGACCTATGCCTAGGGAGCCTGTAAAATCAGCTGAGGTAAAAAGGTCAGTTGGGAATCCAGTTTTTCAGCGTGTGCGGTGTTTCTTGTGTAATGCATTGGGTCATGTTCAAAAAGACTGTCCTAAAAGAAAGGCACTTATACATAAGGTAGCAGTGGCTATACAAAGTAAAGGTATAACTGATAACATCGTACAGGTAGAACCTTGTATTCATTCGCTTGGCACGTGTTTATTTCCTGAAGCGCGTGTACCAACCGCGAGAGGGTTTGTCAACGGTCGAGAAGTCGTGGTATTGCGTGACACTGGTTGTACGGGCGTAGTGATCAAACGCAGTCTCGTGCAGGATAACCAAATGCTCGGGTGGGAATCCCCATGTATGTTACTTGATCAGACGATGGGTCGCATTCCCGTAGCAAGGATCACAGTAAATACACCTTTCTTAACGGGAACTGTTGATGCCCTTTGTATGGACAATCCTATTTACGATCTGACGATCGGTAATGTTGAAGGTTCCCGTCTTCCAACCATGGCCGATTTTAAAATACCTTTGGCTCAGGCAGTCGAAACGCGAGCGCAAACACGGCGAGAGAAAACCGCGTTTCGTAAATTAATAGTCCCTGAATCGATCTCAGGAATTTCGCGTGATGATTTCAAACAAGAGCAAGAACATGATGAATCCATCAGAACAATTGTTGAGAAAATCACGTCCGGCGCGATTAAACATTGCAAGCGTGGGGGTAGCTCTAGATTCGTACGCAAGAACGGATTAATTCATAGGGAGTTTAGCGCTCGGGAGGGTAAGAAGTATTGGCAAGTGGTCGTACCCCAGAGATATAGATCTCAAGTACTTAGGGTGGCGCATGAGTCAAGCATGGCAGGACACCTAGGTAAGGCTAAGACCACTAGCAGGGTAGTCGCTGAATTCTACTGGCCAGGTGTTAATGGCGATGTCACACGGTTCTGTAGGTCGTGCGACGTATGTCAGAAAACCGTCTGTAAGGGAAGGGTCACAAGGGTGCCCTTGGGACAGATGCCATTAATAGATACACCGTTTAAAAGAGTGGCAGTAGATATTGTAGGACCAATACACCCGGTTACCGAAAGAAAGAATCGGTACATACTTACTCTGGTTGATTACGCAACCAGATACCCCGAAGCCGTAGCGTTACCAACTATTGAAACGGAAAGGGTAGCTGAAGCATTAGTTGATATCTTCAGTAGGGTAGGGGTGCCAGAGGAAATCCTCACTGATTGTGGTGCCCAATTCACCTCTGACCTCATGGGTGAAATAAGTAGACTGTTATCCATCAAACAGCTAAACACTACCCCATACCATCCGATGTGCAATGGACTGGTAGAGAAGTTTAATGGTACCCTGAAAAGCATGCTGCGAAAGATGTGCGCGGAACGTCCGCAAGACTGGGACCGTTATTTAAACGCTGTTCTGTTCGCGTACCGGGAAGTACCGCAGGAAAGTGTAGGGTTTTCACCCTTCGAACTGTTGTACGGTAGGACAGTTCGAGGCCCGATGCGGATACTACGCGAACTATGGACTGGTGATGTCGCGAACGAGGAAATAAAAACGACTTACCAGTACGTGTTAGATCTAAGAAACAAACTTGAGAGTACATGCCAGATGGCACGTGACGAATTGATTAAATCGGGGCGCAGATATGCCAAGTATTACAACCGCAGAGCGCGTAATAGGAAATTTCTTGTGGGAGATCAGGTGCTATTGCTTCTTCCAACGAGTTCGAATAAGTTATTAGTCCAGTGGAAAGGTCCATATGAAGTTAAAGAAGTAAAAGGTGACATGGACTATACAATTGACATGGACGGTAATGTAAAAACATTCCATGCGAACATGCTCAAGTTATACATCAAGAGACAGAGCGACAATTTCAATAAGGGGAGTTGAAAATATAGGCGCAGACTACTTGAGTAGGGCATGATGGGAAATTTGTATGAATTTGCCCAGTAATAAAATCCAGTTTGTAGTATAACCAGTGTAAATGTTGTAAGATATCATCAGTAGTTATTTTTCTTCTATTCTGTGTTAGTTTTAAAAATGTGTACATTTTTATTCTTAGGGGGGAGGTATTGTCACAGAATTAGGCGAAAATTTGAACTGATTTTTGCTTTTCTTGAATTGCAAACGAAACTCACCATTTTTCTTGATTTCGTCGTACACGCATTACCTGGGGTGATTAAGTGGCGTGTAACGATTTGCATGTGCCAATTTGTAATTTACATGAAATCCGAAATACTCGTTGTACGTGGTGCACGTCAAGCTCGATGTGATTTTTGTTCACCTATTGAGAGTATATAAGGCGATGGATTTCTCATTATTATTTACGGGAACCCAAATATCTAATCGAAGGATAGATAACCTCGTCTTGCAAATCTCCAGCCAAAGGGGTGAGTGTTAAAATTACATTTCGTTTTATTGTGAATTTTATTCAGATTATCATTTCGTATAATGATGCCTTTATTGCAATGAACGTGGAATATTTGGAATTACTAGTCACTTTTAGACTTTAAATGAAATATCGTAATCTACAGCTTAGATTATTTTTGAGACAACTATTATTAGTCTGGTTTTGTTTATTATAGTTGATTCCGGAGATCTAATAACATCGTTGATTCCGTAGATCTGATAACATCTGACAATCACTGATTCAGTCTGATTCCGTCTGATTCCGTCGTTGATACCGTAGAAGTACATCACTGATAGCGCATCTAATAACATCGTTGATACCGTCTCTGATACCGTAGCTGCTAACGTAGTTGTTACATTGTTTCTGATACCGTAGCTGCTAATAACATCGTTGATACCGTAGCTGCTAATAACATCGTTGATACCGTAGCTGCTAATAACATCGTTGATACCGTAGCTGTTAACACATCTGATACCATCTTTTGATAAACGTCTTTGATATCGTCTGATTTGTTGTGGGACATCTATTGTTTGTTCTGGAACATCTCTGTATAAATATCTGAATGTGCTTGTGCCGTTAATTTGTGCAAACGGAATTGAAGTATCTGTCTGTGTGTCGAACTGTCTGTTCGTCAACATCTGCGTAACGTGTAAATATCCGGAAAGCTAGAAGTCCGAGTGTCGGAGCTGTCTTAGAGTTGTAAAACGTCCGGGTAGACATCTAGGGGAGTGAGGAACCGTTGGTTCGGGTAGATGTTGTATGCTGTCTGAACGTATAACTGTGGTGGATCCGTGAAGGGTAACGTCCGATAATAGTATTGGTCAACCCTCGGTTCTCGGGGAAACTGGGAGACGATTCAACTGTTGCTGAATCGTGCGGTTATACAGGGGAGACACATAGGTGTATTGAAATTGTAATATAATTTAATACATTGTTGTATTTGCATGCTTATGTCAGATCGCAATAATATTTCAAGTGATCACATAGATATCAATAAAAGCTAGCAACTTGATTGAATACAAGTATATGATCGTGCTAGTTATCGCAATCCATCGTGCGATAGATAGTTTGTCGTTTGTGTTTATTTTTTTTCGTAAATCATTCTTGCATTTATTTAACTTTCGTAAAGGATTCTTGGATCTGTGTATAATCCAAGAGATCCCTTTACATCTGAGATTCCTTTTGTATTGTTATTTAATTTGTTCATGTATTGTGAATGGTTGTGAGTGTAATTGTGGGTTGAGTGCATGAATTATTGTGTTGTTACATCTGTATTTTTTTCATTTATAATTTATTACATAAATTTATATTTTCTTTCACAAATTGTGTTTGTATTGTTCATTTAATCCACCCTCCTCTCGGTAACAATTCTGTTACAGTGTGGGAAAACAACGCGCTGACAGAGCAAACCAACATCCATGTTTACCAGGCCTGCATTATCAGAACCCTCCTATATGGAAGTGAGATCTGGAGTTCTACATGAGGCAAGATAACACGTACCATCGCTGAAAACTCACTATCGGACATTAATATGTCATTGAGGGAGGACGATATCATCAAGGATAATTTGGAGTACGCGGTTGACACAACATGGAACATGGATACGTGATGATATTTTTGTTTTATTATTGAAATAATTCTTAGGTCGGAATCACCCCATGGGAGGAATATGACCATGTTGAAAACGACAGACACCAGTGTTTTTCTTATATGTCCATTTTGGATACCACATCTTTTTTTCTGGCGGTCCTTCTGTAACAGTGTTTGTTTTTGGAACCCGTTATGCGCGAAGTATTGAGGGAACAATGTACAATTTTTATTTAACTGTTTATCTTTAATGTGCGTTTTACATTTGATATATCTTACATTGTAAGACTAATTTAAAAGCAGAATGCAATTTTAATTTCTTTTATCAAACCTGTTATCCCTATGGAATCATGTGGGATAATGTACTAAAAAATATATAACCCTATCAGGGTTATAAAAAATAAAAATAAAAGAACAACTAATATTGTAATGATGATTTTTAACCATGAATAGGCATTGTATGCAATTTGATCTACTTATATACATAACCATTGTCCCTTCCATCAAAATCGACAGTGTGACCCTAGAAGTAGTCAACAACTTTACCTACCTCGGTTCAACCATCAGAAACACTCGCTCGCCTGATAAGGAGTTGGACAGAAGGATTGGAAAGGCAAACACCATAATAGCACGACTAACGAAGAGGGTGTGGGAAAACAACGCGCTGACAGTGCAAACCAACATCCATGTTTACCAGGCCTCCATTATCAGAACCCTTCTATATGGAAGTGAGATCTGGAGTACTACACGAGGCAAGATAACACGTACCATCGCTGAAAACTCACTATAGGATAATAATGTGTCATTGAGGGAGGACGATATCATCGAGGATAATTTGGAGTAAGCGGTTGACACAACATGGAACCTAACTACGTAATCCTGCAGTTTGCGCTGTCTACGTGATGATATTTTTTTATTATTATTGAAATAATTCCAGCGATTGTTGTCGCCTCGGATATACAAATTGGAACAGCTATCGGGGCAACCATTGTCAGCGAGGAGAGTATTATACCGGCTCCGGTGATTACACCTGATACCGAGTACACGGTAACATCAACTGCGGTAATTCTTCGGTATTTTGTTTTTAATTTTTACTTGATACTCCTCAGTGAGAATTTTAAGTTTAGTTTGAAATTCTCTGACCTGATCATAGCAATACTGCTGTGACCTTGCCAATGATAACATTGTATTTATTATAACAGATTTCAATTTGCTGGCGTTAAATTCGCAAATCCTATGGATTTTCAATTCAGTTGTTTACTTAAATCCGCTACGAATTCCACATACCATGTTACTGAAACCCTAGCCAAATTATTATCAGTGGATATTATTGTGAATCGTTCAGTTCTTTCCTTGTCGATGATCGTTGATATCATATTGTTGACCCCAGATGAACTCGTTGATGAAATACTAAATTGAGTCAGCGACACTAGTGTTAATCGATAAGTACCTTTGACGGTCGCGGTGATATTTAATATGTTATGTTGTGGTGTCCACGTAAATGATCCGTGTTGAATCGTGTATACTACGTTGTTTGTTTTCTCAAGAGGAATCTTTGTTTTTTCAAGTGCTTCTATCATCCTTGGTAAATCATCTTTGATTGTCTCGATGGTGTTTTTCATCTCATTGATGGATTTTCTAATATCCGGGAGTCTTATGTCGAGTTTATCTAATGAGATCCCCCAAACAATTTCTCAATGAGATTTTTACGAAAAGTTGAAAACTTCTCAACATGATCTCCATACCTAGAGTGGAGTGTTGCTAATTCTAACATAGCTGTTTTTATCTCTGTGAGTTTCGGTGTGGTCACCGGTGGATTTCCAAAGAAATCTAATAGAGGTTTGCCAATATTGTCAATTATATTTCTTTGTAATTAAGAAAACTGATTAAATTTAGTTATATTTAGTCGTTATATTCATAGCGTAGTTTTTTTTAATAATTCTATCGTTGATCAATAATTATCACCGAGCGCAGTTAATTTATCTGTGAGCGTCGAAACAAGTACACCCGGTTTGAGTTTACCCTCCTTGGAAAACAACGCGATAGTATATTCTACTGCGTCGCGTCGTTTTGTCAAAAAGTAATCTAGGGAAATATTACTAGTTTTCAATTTACCCTGACGATCTTGAAATACAACTATTTCATTGGGATCAACACTTGCGGGATTTAACATTTCAGATATTTCATCTTCGATTATTTTTTTAACATCACCGGTTGCAGCTATTTCCGTGGTTTTGTTTTCAGGCTTGATAAAGATCTCCCCCAAATATCAATCATTATACTCTAAGATCTCTCTAAAAAGCGATTACTCGTATATTCGTGTACGGTTTTATGTGGTGGATTTCCCGATGATGAAATAGCGTTCAGTACATTTAATACTTCTATGTCGCATATTGGTGGGTCATTCCTTTTCTGTAATGGTAGCGAAGAATACCAGATAATAGTTTTTAAGCGGTTTATATAACGCATAAATTCTTTAGGCGGCGCTAACCCATATGAATCGAAATAACAATCACGCGCGGATCAATCGCGTATGCAGCCCAATGAGTTCCAGATCCGGTGCTGTTTTTCGAGATTGATGATACCGGTGTCAGCGTTGTTTGGTTGTTGTGGTAATTGATCTTTCATAAAGACACCTCTAAAGTTTTTTTATAGCTAGTTTTTTAGCAGCATCGAGTAAATCAAAATTTGACATGGGAACTATTGTTAGTAAACTGTTCCTAGTCTCAGGCCGTTTCCGCTGTACCATGAATACGGAGTTCCTGGTAGTCTTAGACCCTTTCCTGATCGTTTCTTTTTTTGTATCCCTGTCCGGAAGCTTTCTTTAGTGCCATCCCTGCCTCTGTACCAACGGCTCCTAGCGCAGCGGCTTTTGCTACCGCTGGGGCCGCTGCCGCAATCAACGCTGGTAACGCAGCGAAAAGTGGGAATATACCACCTGCTTTTATCATGTTTTTGATCTCGGCCGCAGAGAGAGTGACCTGAACATCTTTTTTATCTTTCATGGCATCATTGAAGTGTTTTATCTGACGAGTTGTCAATGACAGTTTATTCTGACCACCAGACATCTGATTGTGCTTCAGTGATATTGTGGTTCCACATTTTTTACACGATTCCGATTGCAATTGTTTAATTTGGCCTGGAATTAACATAACACTAACATGACTATATGACATTTTATTTAATAACAGATTCATCTAATTGTTACCTTACATATTTTCCACTGGTGCATAAATTACTCTCATTCGTCCACCAACACCTTCGAGTAGCATTGACTCGTCACTGAGTATGACAGCAACTCCTCTTTAGCCACCAGTAGGTGGAGCGGTTGCACGAGCTCTGAAGTGTATGTCAACTACGGATTGTCTTGTTATGTCAATATGTTCCAGCGAGAGGTAACAGATGGGATATAGTTTTCTAAAATTAAATTGTGATATTTGCAGACCAGTATCCACATTATTATCGCGTCCCATAAATGTCAACAAATGATGACACGCGCATTCTATTTGGTTGGTTCTGTAATCAAGTAGTATATCCTCGGATGGTTCCTGTTGGCCGTTTATTCTCAATGATACTTCCTTAACACCTATTTTATCAAATATCATATGACTCCGTTGCTGAGAGTTTAGTCGCGTTTTATCCTGTAACGCAATAAATATATGACTCGGAGCTGAAACATCTTCTTTTGATACAGGTGCCATGTAAGTGTACCATTAACAGTAGAATCCATGGTATCTGTTGTTGTTGTTAGCCATAATAGCAATGATTTTCTTCCATGATCCATAAATGATAGTAATCTTTCTTCCATGGTAATTGATGGAGTCATTACTGGCATCCACAGTGATAGTTTTGATATAATGACTTTACCATCAGTAACACCAGCACCACGCCAGATTGCATCATTATAAATACCCTTTCGCAAGAATACCACTGTATGCTTCGCTCCATAGATAACTTTTCTAACATTTCTGCAAAATCCTAAAATATGATGCAGTGGAGTCGCGCATGAAAATTGTCGACGCTGTCCCTGCAGCATTAATACACGTGTGCAAACCTCAAATTGTGATTAGGATTAGTACTTTTATAATATCAAAGGCAGCAGCTAGTCTTGCTTCGTGTACAAGAGAACCAACTGTTTATCTATCAGATGCAGAAGCTTATGGTGTTAGAAATTTAACATATGGAATATGTTCAGCGTGAACAGTGAGATCCTTAGAGTATCATCGGAGTATCTTGCCAACCCAACTATTATTGTGGCAACATCAACCTTACGCTCAAAAGACTCGATTTCTCTGCCATCAATCATATATCTAGCACTTTCGAATAGCGCCATCATACCATTATTGACAAAGCCAACTCGGACTTTTTGATACTTTGCATATGGTGGATCATTAGCAGCGGAATTATTTGTCACGAGTTTTCCTTCTACTTCGATAAACGCTTCAGAGGGTAGAAAGTATTTGCTGGTATCATGGACCTGAAGTTCGATTCTTGATCGAAGATCCGGTTGTACTGCATGATAGAAATAGAATTGATAATCGCGTACAGAATCATTCTTGGGTACTGGAACGTCCATATCGAACGCTGTATCAGGATCCGATTTGAACATATTATATATTTCTTGATCTAAATCGCGATCTCGCTCGCGATTTCAAACCACTTCCCACTATCATATTTGCAGTAATATTATCCTGGACGCTGCTCAGTGATGATATTTTTTGATCCACTGCGTTATTTATTATTTTGCTAATACTCGCGGGCATAATTTCCATAGATGTCATTTTTCTAGTGATTTTATCAACAGTGACGAAGTCACCAATGACGAAGTCATTGTTGGTTTCTTTTTTCGCCGAACTAACGCTAGTAGTTTTTTCCTTAGCCGCGGAAATGCTTTCCCGGCAACATCACCAACAGCGCTAATACCCTTATCACGAATAACATCAATAGCTTTCGTTGATAATTGTTATGCGATTGGTGCTATTTTTGGAGCCATTTTTGCAAATAACCCTGCAATGGTATTGCCAAGACCATCTCCATAGTTGGTTCTATAAACTGGAAATCGTGAGTTTACTACATAGACCATGGTTGGTTTGTTGTGCTTGTAGCGTATGATCATCTTATTTAAATGACATTTATCTAATCGAATGACGAAGTTATCAAATTAATCACTGTGGTAACCGTCTGCTAGCTCATCAATAAACTTTCGATATACCCCAATATCCATTATACCACCCCCATATAGTCGTCTGCAGATATCAGCTGCCTCATTAATTACTTCCGGTAAATTATTTCCAGCTCTTCTCCCTCCTACGAGAATTTCTAATCGTGATATGTCACCGAGAATACTACTACGACAACGAATAAGACCACTACCTGAAACCCCCCTTGGAGAATCGATTGGATATCCCTTTCCATTTTTTTAGTGATACCAGTTGCACCCTGCAAAGAGGGGTTTTGTATATCAAAAAGTTTTGATTGCTCTGGCAATCTAAAAAATCCAGTATCTATTTTTGCTTTGTTGGTGATGATTCAATTTTTTTTCTATTTCTTTCATAAAATCCTTATATATTTCATTTTTTTCGATACCCTGCCTACTTTTGTATACACACGATATAATCCATAATACCCCGATTGTTTACTCATGGGGGCATAATCATCGTGGATATAATTTTTTCTAAGATGTAAACTATTAATAAAAAAATCTAGTCATCTCGTCACCATCAAATCTCATATTTCTTATTTCATCTAATTTACCCGGAAGAAATTTATCATTGAATGCAACTCGTTTACTAACAATATCACATTCTTCTTCTTCTTCTTCTTCTTCTTCTTCTTCTTCTTCTTCTTCTTCTTCTTCTTCTTCTTCTTCTTCTTCTTCAATATCACCCTCTTCTTCTTCAATAATATCACCCTGTTGTTGTTCAATATCACCGTCTTCTTCTTCAATAAAATCACCCTGTTGTTGGTGTTCCTCGCCCTCTTGTTGATCCTGAAGTCGTGCAGCGGCTATTACATCAACAGGAAGTGTTTTTAAAGTTTACTTTGTTTGCTTGGATCTCATTGCTATTTTTTCAAGTACAGGAAGAAGAGCTGGTTTTTTCCCTCGTTGTTCCTCAGGAATATCTCCCCATATGGCTTTTTCATTGGTCGATACGACCTTCCCCGTTGCAGTGGTTATCGGTATGAATAATTGTTCGGTTCCCGTTGTAAAATCGATTGAAATTCTTGTCTCGTTTGGAGCTTATTTCGAACGGAATCACGAATCGGAATAAATTTCTTAATCTCAGCTAATCGTTCTCGTGCTAATTGAGTTGTTGGGGCTTCACCTACCATTATAAATATAATATACGATCTAAATTGTAAGTGAAAACTCACCCCCGACACTGTCTTCATACTTCCGCGTAGTGATAAATCACCGAACACTATATTACCTGTCTACAGAATTTCAACTCATACAAATTCGTTCTAGGTTAATAAGAGAATACCTGTCTATAGAATTTCTGTTCCGTAACAGTCTATACTCATACTTGCAAACATGTATGGTTTGTGTTTAGAGAATCAATTATCCATAGTGAGATTTTGTATTTACTATGTTGAGGCAATCAAAGGGGAATTTTCATTTTGTCGGATAATCGCTTTTATAGTTTTGATTTTCGAGTTAATTGTGCGTTTGATTTCATATTGTTTCCCCAATTCACTTCTGACCACTTCGACAGCATTGAATAACGGGACAAACTTATTGATGTCGTTACAAAATGCAAGGGAATTATTTACTGCGTGTTCAATTCGTTTGATCAGTCCATACTCCCCTGGAAGTACATATCTATTATTCAGAGCTCTATCATCAATTTCTTGAAATTCATAAAGAATCCGATCACAATCTAATTTATCTGACAATTGAATTCCTTGATTTTTCAAATCAAAAATCTCGTTAATAATGACCTTCATATTTTCGAAATTCATTATATGGATAAACAAAAAAATTTCGGGTCAATTTTGACCCGTTTACATTTTTGATATATGCATATTTCCATATTTACATATATACATATTAACATATTCGATATATAAATATATACATACATATATACATATTTGATATATTTTATATATACACACAAGGCAACACATCCCCATTTGGAACCCCTCAGGTGTTATTCACATCTGATCGGGCCCAGAGGTACCACGAAACATAGTCTCCGAGAGGAGATCTAACTCGTCAAATAACGGGTTAGAACTCCAAGAAGGTATGCTTGGTGAATGGACGTAACATCTACAAACACACACACACACACATAATATATATATATATATATATATATATATATATATATATATATATATATATATATATATATATATATATATATATATATATATATATATATATATATATATATATGTGTGTGTGTGTGTGTGTATATATATGTATATATATATATGTGTATATATATATACAAGTATTTACATAATGGTATTTACAATGAAATGATATGGTATTTACAAATACGACAGCACAAGACAATACAACAAATAACAATGGATTATAGGTGGACACACAGCACATTCACACACGGGGCTGTTCTACATTCAAACTGAAACCACCATACCCCCATCAAAATCACTCCGGTTTGAATGCAAAAACACATTCACACCGTTTAACGGTGTGTGACTTATGGTGGTTTCACGATTTGAATTTCGAATGGATTAAAGCCCCAATTATATAGAAAAAACCTTCCGATCGGTAACGTCGAAAATAATGCCTGCCACGAGATTCGAACGATGGGCCCCAGGACGAGATCCCAACAGTGTATGCAATACACTAGTGTTCGAATTCTACAAGTCTAAAATTTTGAATACGATATCTGTGTATGTGAACCACACAAAAAAAGTCAGTCATCGACAAATCCCATTGAGATACGTGACCACAACAAGGGAGTCATCATTGTTTCAAAACTACACACACAAGCCACACGAGTTATTCCCCTTAATACCAAATAATAATTTAGATGTAAACGAATCGAATTTGATGTCCGGTTCTCTTGGAAATCGCTGATTGATATATTTGTTCTGCAACATATCGTACTAAGGGTCTACAAATATCGAAATATTTTCCAGCTTCATTCAAAATATTGAAATACTCTTTCTTCGTTACTTTCTGTATTAAATGATTTTATAGGTTTTGCATTTTTTGAGTGTTTTCCAAACTTTCCTCGTTTGGTGTTTTCACTCTGAGTAATAGACTGTAGATTCGATAAAGAATTGTTCTTAGGATTAGAATCAATATGATCAACTACAAACCCATAATTGATCAATCCATTGTAACATTCATATATTATACGGTGGTTGAGATATCCTTTCCCTCCAGCACTAAACATAAGATATCCAAGACCATTATCATACCCAATGGTTTCTTCAGTCTGCGGTCTGACAATACCATCACGAGATGCTTCATAATTGGTAATCACGGGATGTGGTTGAAATCTTTGGTTCATTTATATACTAAATACTATTTGTCTAATTAATTGTTTGGTTTAATTAAGTGAGTTTTCTTGGTATGGAGAGTGTTCTGATTACTTCAAAAGATTTGGACATCCCACACATGAAATGACTCGTGTTGCGATTAATGGACCACTGCCCGATTTTGATTTAACCGGATTCGCTATTGTGGTATCATTTGAATTGGTTAAAGGACTTCATCCTTGTTGTTATGTTTGGTTTGGTAGACACATCTCTGAAAAACACTGGATGCCAATAGTGTTATTACGGTATAAGATTGATTCTAAAATGCTGATACTGCTGATTGTCAGTGAAGCAATTATATAATATCGGAAACAAACTGAAGTCTGGTTACCACAACCCGATAGTCTACATAGTATAATCACCGAAAACAAAGAAACAATTCCCCGATCTCGACGAAGAATATATCGTGAAATGGTCAAAAGGAATCTTTGAAGTTAGAAATAAACACGCAAAAGATTTCGGTAGAAGAATATTTGGTAAATTCACACAAGGTGGAAAATACGACCACAAACGATATTCTTCGCGGTTGATTATGGATGATGCTGAATACGATTTTATAATCACAGATGTAACATCTAGGGGTATATATGTAAATCGTTAAGACCCTTTCTTATCCGATGGAACCAAATTAGGTACATTGTTACTTACACAAACGGAGAAAATCCTCAATATACGTACTTTAAGGTCGTCTATGCTGGCTTATGCTTCTATTAGTTTACTTTCGATGATAAATAGATTTCCTGAATCCGCAGTTAGAGTCGCCACTGATTCATTTTATATAGGCGCAAAACATAAAGAAGCAGTGGATGAATTCACTAATTCAGACGAGAGTTGGGGATCAAAGAGAATTAAAAAAGAAATACTGTGTGATTATTCTAAATCAGCAAATGTTACAATTGAAAACAATTACTTGACAAATAATCAGATATCAGAACTATCTAATGCACCGTCATGTTCCGATCCAATATGTAGATATAAAACCAGTTACTTAAACGGCTGTGGTAGGTCAGGGAAGACGACTCGTGCGATTTAATTATTTCGAGAGAAATCAAACATGATTGTGCTAACACCAACACACAGACTTGCAAGAGAGATGAAACAGCGAGGAATTAATGCTTGCACTTATCATAGTTTTTTTCGATGGAAAGGTGACGAATGGACTCATGATCGAATCAGCGAAAAATATATTCCTGAAATCATCATTTTGCATGAGATATGCATAGTGTCGTGAGATGTATTACAAAGGTTTCTCGACTGGTTATTGCTAGCGAATACAAAAGTGATAATGTGTGGCGATCATAGTCAACCACCACCATTTGTCGGTTTATCCCCACATAATTGGCTGAAAAATTTTGTAGACTATTATGAAGAAACTAGTACTGATCATAGATCACTTGATAATGAATTACGCGAGTTCAAGAAACTAATCAGATTACAATCGGATAGAATCCAGTGTGAAATAGTACGTGAAATAATTTCGGAAACCCCATTAAATGATTTCTGGGAAGCGTGGAGACCCAAATGATTTGATAGTTTCAAGTAGAAAGATAGTCAGAGATACACTTCAGATGAAGTTATTTAACACACACAATGAAACATTTGCAACACTTCCAGTGCCATTGTGTTATAGACCCAAGGATACACGAAGACAAAATATCGAAGTTGATATTCCAGGCCTGACAGAGAAGCAGATTCTAGTGTTAATTAATATTGTGTTGGTTGATATCAGTGTTGTCGAAGATGCATTGCGTGCTAATATATCCCCATGGAAGCTAGGATACGCAGCGACGATACATTCTTCGTAGGGGTTGACTATATCCGATACAATTGTTTGGATCATAAATAATCGCATCGAGTGGTCGAATTTAGTTTATCTTGCAGTGTCCAGAGTACGAAGAATAAATCAACTTCGAAGAGTTGCTTTAGATGGTAATGACACCACAATAAGAGATATTGTCAGCGATGATATAACCAGAAGAAAAACTGTCTGGTTATAAACAACAGGACAAAAAAAACAACAGAAAATTTGATATTGATGCCGAGTTGATAATTACTCTGAAACAACAACAGAATAATCACTGCGCGAGTTGCAATTGTACAATGCGTTGGTGTTGGTTGGATAAGGATCCTCTCCAATTTACCGTAGACAGAAGAAATAGCAGCGTAGGTCATACAAGAGATAACGTGATGCTGACTTGTCTTAAGTGCAACAGACGTAGATGTGGTAGTTTAGACCACGCGGCGGTAATTGAGTATCCTCGGGTATCACTTGTTGTTGTTAACGATTATATCCTAGCTGAGGAGCAGTTGAATCCAACCTATAGACTGGCTGTCTACCCGTAGATCTCGTTATACTAGATATTTTATGTGCAGTAGCACTCCAAATAGAGTCAGTAGCTCTTTTATTGCCACCTTCGAGCTCTCCTGGTTCATGTAAATATCTCAAAGTGACATTGCCGAGCATTGGTTGCTTTGAAAAATCATTTTGTGGTTTTACAGGTATATACTTTTTTATTCGCGTTGTGAGTTTTCATATTAATTGTTCGAGTAATCTCATTATTCAGCGCGGTAATTACGCCTGGTAATCTCTTGACCCATTCACGAGATCGTTAATCCTGAATAAACTCCTTCGCGTATTGATATCCAAATAACCGCTCAGCATGTGTCCGATTAAATCGTTCGCGATATAGTACAGTATGTCCTCGTCTGATGGTGACATTATGATGAATCATTGTGGATAACACTGCACCCTGAAATTCCCTGCCAGGATCAACTTGTAATAGATTTGGCCAATGCAGAGGACCTTGTCGATAAATCCTTTCAAACGCGGAAGCCACTTCAGTTGATGATTTTGTCTTGAATGGTTCTGCTTGTTTGTATCGACTCGCAGCATCAACTACAGTTAGTGCATACTTGTAAACATCATCATGCTGCAGAAATAATATATCAGTTTGATGAACCTCATTAAGGACGCTGACATCAAAATGCGAGAAGTTAATTTGTTTAGGCGGTGGTAGATAAATTTGCCATATCGCCTGTTTGGATAACCAATCCGCTGCTGTGGTATTTTCACCTTTGCGCCGCTAGCGAGTTTAATGATTGCTGACTTACCCCATCCAGTATCCTCTTGGAGAATAATAAATAGATTCCATGATGTTATTAATTACCAGCGCCCAACATCAATTTACTTTTCATCGCCGATTTTATCAAGCATGAAGCCAATTTTTCTTTGAAGGATTTATCAGTGATAGAATTCAACGCATGAATTAATTTCACATCTGCGATATGTCTATGTTGCAGAGTATTGCTTTTATAAGCAACATCATGAGCATGACACGCCTTATCAATGGCGTTTATTTGGTTTTCACCGGGTCGGGGTTGCTTTTGATCATCAAATCTGATATCGAGTCTGGTCTCGGGTCCACAATAACTATTTCCTGGAAGGTGTTTTTCTCCTGGATATTTTGCCCATGGTGTTCCTGAGAGTTTTACTAACTTGGCTGCAATATCACCTCCTCGTTTTTTTTTAAATCCTTGATTTTATCAAGGGAAACAAATATAATTTTGTTTGTACCACATTGTACACACTTACCAGCTAGTGCTGATCTGTTATTTTTAGTTGAAATCGTCAAGTCGTTTGTGCTAGTACGCTTCTTACATTTCACACAATATAGATCCATAATGTATTTATAATAACATGAATGTAATTGATTTTTCGGCGACAAAAACTCGAGAACCAGTTACGCATCATGCAGAGCTACCAAATTCTATTCGCATGATTATAATCGGACCAACTGGAAGTGGCAAGACACAACTGCTACTTAATTTGATAACGAGATGGATGAAATGGGATAAGTTGTATTTAGTAGCCCCGAGTGTAGACGAGCAGCGATGTTACGAGGTGTTAAATGATTTTAACGAGAAATCAAAATCGGAAATCGATGAAGATGTTATTGAGTTTATAACCGATATCGAGGAAGCACCGAGCATTGATGTTATTAATGGAAGTATTAACAATTTAGTTGTATATGATGATGTCATGTTAGACAATCAAAATAATCCTGCTTGGATATTTTCCAGAGGTAGGCATAAAAATATCGATGTGTTATATGTCACTCAAAGATACACTCAAATACCAAAAGTGATCAGAGATAACTGCAATATTCTTGCTGTATTCAATGGAGTTGACACACATACGCTACGAAATATTGACCAGTCCTGGTGCAGTGGAGATATGAATTATAATCTTTTTTAGTCACGCTCAGTCAATCCCACATGGATTTGTAAAGATAAATTTGCATGATCCTAGATCAAGATATCGTATCGGACTTGATCAAGTATTCGGTTGATCGTAAAAAGATTTTTACCCCCATATCATCAGAGAGAGAGAGAGAGAGAGAGAGAGAGAGAGAGAGAGAGAGAGAGAGAGAGAGAGAGAGAGAGAGAGAGAGAGATCATTTAGATTGTATTAATCAGAATACCTTATTTTGAAAATATTAATATATGGCAACGGTTACAGTGTAAACGTCAGAATCATAACGTTTTTCCTTCAAATAAAATAAATTATTATGTGGACTTTTTATATGTTACTAGTGTTTTTAAAACATATTATGATATTTATCTGGTATAGTATTCGTCATTCCACGAATGGTGCAGCATCTTTATCGCTTACTCATTAGTGTGTTATTGAGTGCTTTCATATTTACACATCTAAAAAATTGGAACATCGGTTTAAACCATCCTGCATTATAGAGTCCTAAAGTTATTGAAAGGCTATCTAGTGAACCAGAATGACATTGAATGAAAAAAGATGTTAGTGTTATAGTTAGGGTTATGTGTCTATCAAGGAACATTAAACATCTTTTTAATACAGACGTATGGGCGTACATTAGATTGTATGGTCATTGAAACTTTATGCGGATCCAATAATTCAATAAAGAGAAAGGGAGATGACACCATCTTTATTCACATTAAAACTACATGGGTTCTCATCAATCTATCACGGAGAAATGCAGTTATTAGTTAAACTTTTAAATGCAAAATATCTATCATAAGATGGTTGTACACAGGCTAAATAACTATACTAACTCACGTGCTGTGCGTTTATAGTGTGTATTCTGCTATCACTTTATCAGTAAAATTTATGCATGGTAGATGGCTTATTTTTCTTAATGGCTCAATCAGATTCATCAATGTATTTTTTTTACTAATCTTGAGAGAGAGAGAGAGAGAGAGAGAGAGAGAGAGAGAGAGAGAGAGAGAGAGAGAGAGAGAGAGATTACAAATTGACGAAAGAAATTATTAGTTCTTGTGCATTTTACATCATATAATCGTATAGTCTTACATGTAGGTAGGGGGTAGAAACAATTGTAGGTATAGACAACTATAGATTATTCCAAAATATAACTTTTTAAAATAAATTATCTACAAAGCTGTGTTTTACTCAATGCATTTTCTTGGCCAAAATAGAGCCATTACTCTTTCCTATTTCTCTTCCAGTTACAAATATATGATATTTCTCTTACATAATGTTTAATTCTGCTGCCTAATATGTTGGCTCACATTGTATAATCTCTATATAACAATGATATCGATCTTTTGTCTTATTTGTTATTTCCCCCTTTACTTTTATATAGTAAGGCAGTTCATTTATAGTAGATAACGTTTCTCTATGCAGGAACGTATTGCTTAGTCATATTATTTCTTGAATCAGCGTAGATTCAATTTCAATTAGAAATAACAACTAATTAAAATAATGTAGTTAATGCACAATTAACTATGCGATTTTCCTTGACTAAGCTATTGTATTTCTACTTTAACTTCATTATTTCTTACAAATAGTTACACGAACTCTTTGACAATTCAGTTATGTGATCAAAGTCATCTACAATATTTGTACCGCTAAATATCTATAGGCAGCGGCATTGGAAAAGAAAACGCAAAACATGGCTTTATACACAGGTGACATTTGTATACCTGTCAAAATACCATGAAGTATATATTTAGTAAATATTTATATCAACAATATTATTTTCATTAGTTTATTGCTTTATCGAGATTGCTTTATGTACGCTATTCAAGAAAATATTTAATCACGTGTTTATGCTGTTCTCTTACGAATTGGTTTTATATAAGATTAGTCTATCCTAGTCAATTTAATCAATCATGTAAATTATATCATCACTGACTTATAATAATCACTGTATCATAGATTGCTTCGTGCACCATTACAAAACGTTCATTTCACTACTGATTTACAGTTTACGTATAATCTTAGAGGAATCGGAAACAGCTACTCACGCTTCAAATACAAAATCAGAATTAACCAGTAGCTCATTTCATCAAGATCAAACAAGGATCAGCTCATCCGAGATGAATATGGGATCAAAACAAATCATATATAACTATTTTTTGTAAACCATGAACTTTTCTAATTTAATAACTAATTTAAATACCGAATAAATCTATCAAACTGCACATATCGTACTGGTCCAGATGCCACATTCACGGTAACTCTTTCCGCTCTCTGGCAAATTAATTACTTCGACTCACTCCGTAAAGCATAAAACAGCTCGTTTCGAACTCGACATACTGACACACTTGCGTTAGACTTACGTTAGATTGAGTGACTAGAACACAATCTGCACAAGCAAGATATTTGCATGCTAATTCATAAGAAATACATTAATTTAAAAGTGCGAAGCTCATCAAGCAAACGTTTAATTGGCTTCCTTAACATCCGTCATTGGGGATACACTCCAGCTACTGCATCAGGCATGTGGAAACCATTGTTAGGAAACGTATGAACAATGACTTTAAAAGTGAGGTAGCTGTTGGAGTTAATATATTTAGAAAAGAAATTTGCTGGTGGCATTTTAGAAACGTTGTTGTGACCAGATGACCGTAATGTAATGGTGACGGTGGTTACAGGTTTGACGGCATATGTTATATCTTGTGTAACGTGTTTAGAGTAGAGATTTGTACAGCATTTGTGCATTTTTTAAATACTTAAATCAATCAAGCAGTGATTTTCTCTATGTACATATACGTTGTTAGTCATTATTTTAATCTTCCATTTATAATTCCCTCCACTCTTTAATGATGTCAAATTTACATGCTCTTATGTCTGCGTGTGTTCGAGTCTAAGATTCGGCTAATGTAGTTATGTGAGGAAGCTTACCAGTAGCGTCTCGAGGGTCGGTGGTTCTTTCCGGGAATTTTCCAGTTTCTTCCTCCACCAATAATACTGCCGCCATGTATAGCCTATCGTGTGCTGAAAAATGGCGTTAAACCCTACAACAACAACAACAACAACAACAACATGCTCTTATAATTCTTTTAGTTGTTTGCCTCGCTTGGATACAATGCAATTCAACTTGTGGAGCAAAAATATTTTATTCCACACTCACACCAACATTTTACTATTGGAATATGCGCCGCAGTTGGTATTGTACATATTATGCATTTTGAAAGTGTTTGCTCTCATGAATAACAGCTACTGTACTTTACTCTCTTTCTATATTTGTTGGTATGTATTAGATTCATAATATGGTTAGGTAAATACTATAATTTTCATTGAAATCTGTGTGTTTTTTTCCGGTGAAATTACAAAACTCCTCATATCCGTATATTGTATTGTATATTGTATTAATTTCTGTTATGAATTTTAAATTCAATTTATTGTAATAAGATGGTACATAAATGCTATTTCTTTTCTGTTTGTTCACTGGTATATTAACTTTGTACATCAGTATATTAACTTTGTACACTGGTATATTAACTGTGTCCATTTGTTGGTTTTAACATTGCTCCTGCTGATCTTTTTTTAAATCGCGGAGCTCCGGATGGCAGAGTGCTTTAAGGCGCTAATAATAATAATAATAATCGTCGGCATCCGTCCGTCTTCGAGAGACGATGGTGTAGCTTCCGATTTGGGTGTCCAATCTGCACCTTCGCGAGTGGCTGAAGAGTCCGACCCTTGAGTGACAGTCTCTGTTGCACTTGCTGCAGGTGTATGCTGATGCTTGCTGAGGATGTTTTTGGTTCGACTTCCTCCTGGCTCTCTGCAGCGAGGTTTGTGTTTCTCATCTCCTCAGCTTTCTGAGTGCCCTGTCTGACAGCAAGACGCCACGCAGAGCGGTCGTCAGCACAGCTCTCCCAATTGTTTATGTTGATGTTGGCTGTCTTCATGTCCTTTTTGCAGACATCTTTGTATCGCAGACGTGGCCTTCCAGTCGTTCGTGCACCTTCTACTAGCTCGCCGTACAGCAGGTCCTTGGGTATGCGGCCTGGGTCCATTCTCCTAACATGGCCTAGCCAGCGAAGGCTTCCCTCGCTGAGAATGGAGAACATGCTGTTCATGCCAGCGCGTTTCAGAACCTCTGTGTTGGGAACTTTGTCCTGCCACTGGATACGCAGAATGCGCCGCAAGCATCTCAGGTGGAAGCTGTTGAGTTTCCTCACGTGACTCGCATAGGTGGTCCATGCCTCGCTGCTGTAAAGGAGTGTGCTGAGCACGCATGCCTGGTAGACGCGCAGTTTGGTCTTCTCGGTGAGGTTGTGATTGTCCCAGACCCTCTGGTTCAGTCTCGCCATAACTGCTGATGCCTTGGCAATCCGGCCATTTACATCAGTATCAACGGAGAGCGAGTTGGAGATGGTGGACCCAAGGTATGTGTAGTCCTCAACAACTTCCAGGTTGCACCCATCAATGGCGATGGTGGGAGAGGAGTCTGCGTCCTGCACCATTACATTCGTCTTCTTCAGACTGATGGTCAGTCCGAACTCCTTGCAGGCGTGGGAGAGGCGGCATACTTGCTGCTGCAGTCCATCTTCCGTGTGTGATGTCAAGGCTGCATCGTCGGCGAAGAGCAATTCACGGATGAGAACCTTTGTAACTTTAGTCTTTGCACGGAGACGGGCGATGTTAAACAGCTTTCCGTCAGTCCTAGTGTGTATATACACACCCTCGCTGCAGTCCTTGAAGGCGTACTGGAGGAGAATGGAAAAGAAGATGGCAAAGAGAGTTGGCGCAAGGACACAGCCTTGCTTCACTCCGCTGCTGACTGGGAAGGCCTCTGATGTTGCGACGTTGAAGCACACTGTGCTGTGCATGTTCTCGTGGAACGATGTTATGATAGCGAGCAGTCGTGGGGGGCAGCCTATCTTCTTAATGATCCTGAAGAGTCCGCTCCGGCTGACCAGGTCAAATGCCTTGGTCAGGTCTATGAAGGCAATGTAGAGGGGCATCTGCTGCTCACGACACTTCTCCTGCAGCTGTCGTAGTGAGAAGATCATGTCTACAGTTGACCTGCCTGCTCGGAAGCCACACTGGGACTCGGGGTAGACTCGGGATGCTAGGGTCTGCAAGCGCGCCAGGACGACACGGGCGAACGCCTTTCCAACAATACTGAGAAGAGAGATGCCCCGGTAGTTGTTGCAGTCACTGCGGTCTCCTTTGTTCTTGTATAGAGTGACAATGTTTGCATCTCGCATGTCCTGGGGATGTGTCCTTGTTCCCAGCAGAGGCAGAGGATTTCGTGCAGAGGCTGGATTAGTGCTGGTTTCCCTATCTTTAGGACATCAGGCGGAATGCCGTCACTCCCAGGGGTCTTCCCACAAGCGAGGCAGTCGATGGCTTTGCTAAGCTCTTCCAGGGTGGGTGGTGTGTCTAGTTCCTCCAAGACTGGCAGGTCTGGGATGGCGTCTAGGGCGGTGTCCGTGACGACGTTTTGGGTTGCATACAGCTCAAAATAGTGCTCAACCCAGCGCTGCAGCTGTTTGCCCTGGTCTTTGATGACTTCGCCAGTCTTGGACTTGAGTGGGGCGATCTTGGAGGTGGGTGGGCCTGTTGCCTTCTTAATACCCTCGTACATGCCCCTTGCACCCCCGGTTTCGGCAGCTATCTGTATGCTGGTGCAGAGGTTCAGCCAGTAGGTGTTAGCGCAGTGACGGGCGGTCTGCTGGGCATTTTTCCTGGCAGTCCTGAGGGCCTGTAATGTACCAAGACTAGGCGCAGCCTTGTAAGCCAGGAGGGCTTTCCTCTTCGCCTCAACCACGGGTTCCATCTCCTCCCTGCTGGCCTCATACCAGTCTGTGTTTTTGTGCTCTTTCTTCCCATAGGCAGTAATGGCTGAGTTGTACACAGCGTCTCGGAGGTGGGACCACTTGGAGTCGATGGTGTCATCAGGTGTCTCTTTGGTGAGAGCCTCGTGAAGTTTGCAGATGAACTGCTGTGTCTTCTCTGGATTACTTGCACAGCAGGTGTTGATGCGTGGGCGACCATTCTTCTTGGCGTGGTGCAGTTTCTTGGGTATTATTTGCACCTTGCTGGCCACAAGGGAGTGGTCCGTGTCGCAGTCGGCACTGTGGTAGCTGCGTGTGAGAAGGACGCTGGCTAGTTCCGCGCGCCTGGTGATGACTAGATCTAGCTGGTGCCAGTGGCGGGAACGTGGGTGTCTCCATGATACCTGATGGATCTCCTTGCATTTGAAGAAGGTGTTGGTCACAATTAAGCTGTGAGTGCAGCACATCTCCAGTGCAGCACATCTCCAGCAGTCGCTGGCCATTCTCGTTGATTTTGCCTCTTCCGTGCGGGCCGAGACAGGTGGGCCATGCCTCGTAGTTAGCTCCCACTCGCGCATTGAAGTCTCCTAGTAGGTAGAGGCCCTCGGTACTGGGGATGTTTGATATTGCTTGATCCAGAGCCTCATAGAACTGGTCTTTTTCTTCTGGGTTTGAGTAGAGGGTTGGGGCATACACGCTGAAGTTGTTGGCTGGGCCTGAGGATGTTGATAGCCGGAGGGCAAGGATCCTCTCAGTGCCTGATGATGGAAGCTCAATGAAGGCGACGACAGTTTTCTTTACAGCGAAGCCGACACCATGCTGCCTGGGTTCGTCTGATGGTTTTCCTTGCCAGAAGAAGGTGTAGTTGGCTTCCCTGATGGTGCCGCTGTCGGCCAGTCGGGTCTCTTGAAGACAGGCAATGTCGACATTCAGTCGGGAGAGTTCTCTGTCAATGACGGCAGTCTTCCGTGCGTCGTTGATCTTCTGCAGGTCAGTGGTGAGTACAGGGCACAAGGTTCTGATGTTCCAGCTTGCGAAACGAAGAGCTGGAGTCTTCTTGTTTCCTCTTTGTATCTTGACTGGTGCAGAGTTTTTTGGCCTGCTTGTCGAGATGGTTCTCTAAGCTCCACGCAACCAGTGAAGCAGGCAGGCCATGGCGGGAAGCACCTTATTGACTGGGGGCTGCCCAGCTTGAGGCGGGCGGTAGCTTCCAATGAGACATGGCGATCTCTCCCACCGTCGAAAGCAGCCCCTGGCGCCAAGTTCTACGCCAATCGAGCTATGGCTTATAACCGGTAGACTGCTGCTTCCCGTGTTGTGCCGACTCCTTAAGACGTCGCTGGAGTGTCCTCTCCAGTGAGGCTACAAAGCCTGGGCAGTCTAGAATGGAGAATCAGCTGCTGCCCATGCAGCAGATCCCCCTCTCCACGCAGCTGATGGACCCAAGGGAACGACAAATGTCGCTACAGCTTGGCACCAACGGCGTCGCAGGAGTTGCCGGAATGACGTTGAAGTCAACGTCAGACCGCCTTAGGGACTCCGTCTCCGGATTTTCTGTCGGGGTTTACTCCCTTAGCCTTCCCGTGAGTGGGTATAGCCGCAAGGCAGCGGAGGTTTGGGATCAGAGTTTTCCTTCTCCTAGATGAGCTACCATCCAAGGTTTACGAGCCCCATCTACCCGAAGCGACTGGTTTTAAGGCGCCAGTGTCCGCCTTCACCCCTTCTCCTGTTAGTAAAAACATGGTCCGCCGGACTTAGAAGCTAAGCCACTCGCGAAGGCCAGGAGCTGGATTTTAGTTGACAGAGGCGATCAGAGTCGCAAGCCCTATGGGGCATTTTTGGAGGAGTGGGGAGCTTGTCTCCCACTCCCACCCCGGCAATGTCAACCTTGGACCACAATAATAATAATAATAATAATAATAATAATAATAATAATAATAATAATAATAATAATAATGAGGACATTGTATAGCGCCTAATCTTTAGAAGCTCTAAGCGCTTTACAACATCTATAGTGATATGACTACACTACAGAAAAACGAAAAAAAAAAACATGAAATTGATAAACATAAAACATGCTGAAAACATTTAAGGTACCAAACCTTATTATGTCTCTAGTTTGTTCCCGCAGTCGAAAAGGTGAGTTTTAAGAACACTTTAAAAGGACTACCGTACCGTGTCTTTGTATCTAATTTCAATGGGCAATTCGTTCCACATCGCCGGTCCTGGTATGCAAATATCGAGGAAGAATATAGCTTATGAACCGTACGTACCTAAATTAGGTAAATCAACAGTTGTTAATTGAGTCTAATACAACACATTATTTTATGCATACAACTGTTGTACAACTATTTGTTTACGAATAGCAGTATATACATTTTTCAATCAATTTTCTAGATCAGTATGAGAAAATCACAAATGCGAGAAATTCAGATCATCTTGCCGAGTTGTAGACCACTATTCAAATACCAGCATGAACTAGACAAGATCATGTCAAACTAGACAAGATCATGTCAAACTAGACAAGATCATGTTAAACTAGTTAATACAGTTTGTTCTTCGTTTACCCAATATAAACGTTTTCTCAATGATTAAGCTAACTCTGATTTGTAAACGCAATAAAAAGGCAATCACTTATGATCTGAATGTTATAGCCTAGACTAGTTAATAATACGCAACATCTTATGATCTTCTAGCGTATTACGTCTCAGTAGGATTATGTAAAAGAAGGCATCAGTTTCATAGACGATGTTGAAGCACCGGAATTCATCGACAACAGGAAGAGACAGCGCCCATTTTGGGTAAAGTTATTCGCCGAGTCTGACTGCGGATGATAAAGAGCGCATTGAAAATAAACACTCAGCATTTTTCAACAAGTACAAATAATTTCTCAACCAACCTGAAATGTTGATTTTGCTACTGCTGTAAGAGAAACTGCGGAGTGATTTGTTATTTGGTCTAGAGAACAATAATGTTATCAATAACATGATAAATAATTCAAAATAAATTTTTGGATTTCAATCACGTATCAGATCACATACCAATCGAAGATAAAAAGATGTTAAAGAGTACTCACCAACAGCTCGTTCAGGTTTCAAAGGTTTCGATTTTATACTAGATAAACATGAGTACAAAAAAGCAAACAAATAGTACAAATGTATTATGGGCTGAGGGGGCAATCCAAATCCACCTTTTATATTACTACTGATGCTATTTACACATTGAAGGTATCACGGTACCAAACGTTTTTCCATATACCTCAATGCTAAGGTTTTGTGAAATAAATACTTTATATCCCACTTCAGTATGCATGTCAGACACTGTCACAGAGAACAATGTTAGATTCTCAATTTGACAAGTTCAAAACAAGGTACTCCATTGCATTTAAGAGAGATACCTCTGCTGGAAGTAGAGAGGGGTAAGAGTTATTTAGTCACAACAGACCCAGTTGCACCCATATTGGGCCACATATAAAACAAAATCATAATAAATACAAAATAGGATCTAGATATGAATTAACCTACTCTCAAATATTGCCAAGAGGCTTAACATTTTTTGTAAGGCCTAATATCAAATACAACTCTTATATAATGCATCAATCACAGCTAGTGTTGTTGTTTATTTCTGAATGCAAGGTTCCCTACACCTTAAACTCCGCCTGCCCGGGGTTGTACAAGTGGTACCGTTATACCCGAAATGAGATAGCTATATTAACCAATTTAAGTTTCTTCAGCTTGTCCAATCTAGATAACTTGTGTTTCATCGCCCTGTCTTAGCTATCTTGGTTTGCAATAGGGATATTACCGGTATACTTAATCACCACGGTAAGTTTTTCCAAATGTACGTACCGTGATACATTTGCAATGTACCATTATGTCGGTAGTTTCTGTCAGTAAATTAATGAGGGAAATACCCGATGAATCTTGTTACGACATAAATTATATTAACATTGTGTTGTCATGATTCACAACAACATAATTCAAAAAATCTTTTTTAAAAAAAAAAAGAATTAATGATGAATATAACAAACATAATTTTATTGCATACCCATTAAATCCTACATGGCTAATCTGGCTTGCAATACAGATAATTTTCAATTAATAAATTATCCGTATGGAACTCAAGCTCAAGCAATTACACCAAGATAATTGGAGCTAGTGAGATGGAAAACAATATCTTAGACAATGTTAACAGCGTATTCTCAGATTAAGTTAGGATGGTATGAGTTATCTAGTCATAACAGACATTATCCGCCGCGTGTACCACATTTTTCAAAAAAAAATCATAAAAATATAAAATATGATCTAGATATGAATTAACATAATCTTACATGTTGCCAATAGGCTTAACATTTTTAAAAGCCTGACAAAATGTATTTTTTTTCATAATGCACCAATCACAGTTGGTGTTGTTGTTTATTTCTAAATGAAATGTTCCCTACACCGTAAGCTCTGCCCACTTGTGGTTGTACAATGGTACCATTATACCTATATCCAACTTTAATTGTTTCAATAATCTGTGATTCTACTTGGGTTTGTACAAGTAAAACGTTTACTTAGTCTCGCTTGTCGAAAACAATTGTGTGATGTACCAAGCTGTATCTAATATTAATGTGTATATAATGGTCATTGAAATATTTTAGCTGCTATTCTCATATTTTTACTTTATTACCAAACTACATTTTGGGAATAAAATGAAATGTTTTAACTATGAGTTGTGTTTTATTCATATTAGAAATTATTTAATCATATTATTTCATGTATTATTATTACATTTTGTAATAAGTAGGTTAAAGGTCAATGTACCATATGTGTATGTACCTCTCCTATTTCAAAAAGCACAATTCTCCTAAAATAAAGAACGTTATATTTGTTTGATAGATGCTGAATTTAACATCAGAGACAAGTGGACAGGATCCAATCATATTACAAAGTATAAGCCTTAAATAGTTTACACTGTCTGCAGATACATGATGATGATGTCACTAACCCCCCAGTCCTCTCAAAAGGTCAACCTACCCATCTTCTTTGTGGAGTGAATAAAATTTTTGCAATAAGCCAGTCTGACACCATATATTATGTTGTTTCGCGTAAGTGCCACTAAAATAGCTTGCTTTTATTTAGTTCTAGAGATGTACTAAACTTGTTGTCACCAATGTGTTTCTTTGACTTACATTTCCCTTCTCAACAGGAACAAAAGAAATGTATAAGTCGTTCCATGATCTTTCTTGCAAAAGGCAACAGGACCAACTTTTTCAATACGGACTGGTTTTATATTTAGGTAAAATCCTTTCATAAATTATCCATTCAATTTATTTTCAAAGTAAATAAAAACCATGCTCTAGACTTTCTGGATATTATCTCTTCATACAGAAGACATTTTGTTCCTAATCCCAAAAACTGGAAACATCAATATTCAAATTGTAATTTAACATGATAGGTCTGTATCCATATGTTTAACACATATTTGTAGAAATGGCCTCTAATGGCAACGAACATTATGTAAAAGGCTTAACATGCGTCGGACCATATGGTGGAAATTCAACATGGACGTGTCTGAATGGCGTCAAAGGAAATGTAGAGTTAAAACATCGCTTAGAAACTGATACAGCGTTTGGACTGAACATTACCTAATCATTTACCAATCATAACAAAAATATCTACTTACCATCACCTAATTACCAACTATCAAACATGCTGTTGTTTAGCGACTCGAATCCACTATCTACTGAATACATAGGGTATAATGTAAAAGAAGTATGCACCATATAATTGAAACAAAGGGTATTTACCAAAAGGAATAAATGTATACACAACAGACTATTGACTTGTTAGCGTTTAATAGTGCTTTTTAGTTTAGTTTCACATTTTGTAAGATGGTGGGGGGGGGGGGGGCATCATAATATTGTCAGTGCTTAGGGTCTTGGAATGTAGTAAAGTGGGATACTATAGCCAAAATAGGAATTAGCATTACAAGAAGCACACACACACACACACACACACACACACACACACACACACAGGGCCATATTAGCAACAAAATGTACAGCGACAATGGGAACAAGCATTACAAACACCCCTAGCGTCTCTATAGCGACAATGGGAATAAGCATTACAAAACCACTAATGTTAGCGACAAAATGATAATAATCATAATAATAACACTGAAAAGCTGATGATAGATAATATATCATCTCATAAGCACTTTCGGTCAATGAATAGTAT
>JARLTB010000262.1:2102500-2177500 GCA_030141615.1 Unio pictorum
CCAATGCCTGTCTCCGCAAAACTTTTCCTGGTCCATTCTGTGATGTATTCACTCCACGTTTTCTCTGTCTACTTCTCCTTCTACCATCTTTGACACTACCCTGCAGTACTGTTGTGGATAGACTGTTGGCTCTAGTGACTCATAAAAGAAATTTATTGGATTCATAAATTTGTATCCTAATGGACTTAATACCAATGCACTATATAAAATTTGTATATTATTTTAAATTGATAATTGTAATACTTTATAACAATATAATTAAATGTGTGACTGTTTGTCTCTTATTTTATAATTTTACTAAGGAAGAAATTGAGATATTACATAATCTAATTACCGATAAAAATATTTTGATTAAGAAGGCCGATAAGTCAAACTTTGTTAATATTATTGTTATGAATCAAGAAAACATACAATAAGTTGAACGCCAATCAAATTATGTTAAATTAATTTAAAGTTAATTTACATTTTTACATTCACTGATGAAATGTAGTTACCTATATTAAGATTTGTCTCTATTCCCCGTCAACATAAATTGCACAAACCTCATAAGCGTCCTGATCATGGCCTGGAAATTATTTAGGACGACAAATTATATCGGGTAATAATTAATATTCGTAGAACAATTTAAAATTTGTATATAATGTTTTGCAACCTATTATACAGTCATTCCCTTAAAACGTCAATTCAATACTGATTTCATTAAATATTTGAGCCCGTTTCACAATCATTCTCATAATTCGTTTATTGTACGTTTAGATGGCAAATCATTGAATGCAAGCATACCGCCAATATGTCATGTGCGTGTGGAGTTCCAATAAAAAACGCTCGTCATTTTCTTTTCGAACGGAGACTCATGAAAATAATTTATTTCAAATTATCATTAATTAATATTAATATTGATACTGATACTTTTATTGGCAAAGAAATTGACACATCTGAAAAAAAAATTTTCTATCAAAAGAAAATGCAAAACTTTGCTATTAACATGTGACGATTTACAAATATACGAGGTCAGGTCTAATCACGTAATGTAGAGAGTACGTTTGAACTGTAGAGATATCATGACTGCCCTAGCTGGTGATTCGATATATTAATTTAAAAAGTCACGTTAACTGTTAATGGTATTTCACAATGTAAACTATTTTAAATGTTTAGGGATCTTTTCTAGCGATTAAGATTTTTTATTGAATATTAAGTGAAAGGGCATATATAAGCAATATTTAATTCAACAGAGATATTTCAGTCTAGCACGAATTAAAAGGGGACATCAGTTTATGTATTTATTGTTCACTGAACTTGCATAGCGAAAACATTTATTTTAAACATACAACACTGGATTTTTTTGAAAATATTTACAGAAATGACTTTGATACTGTTTGAAATATAAGCTTTTAAGGACATTCAAATTTCATTGGATTTAACTTGATTTAAAATATTTATGATATTAGAATAGTGTTACTCCTGCCGTTCTAGCGCATGAGCATATTCTAAATTTTATTCTATCTATCTATCCGTCCGTCCGTCCGTCCATCAATCCACCCATCCATCAGTACGTTGACGCTGTCACGCTTGACTATTAAGCAACGGGCGGTGCGTAGACAAAGATAAAGTAATGACGGAAGTGATAGGACAATCAGAAGAGTAATGATAGGAAAAGCAGAAATAAGTAAAAGAGTGTCATTATTCGTTTTCGTCCCTTCATACTCAGACCAATCTGTCTACCGTAGCGACAATGAGATATGGAAACCTCAACCGGCATAGCCTCAGAATCACTAGGTCTTACTTGTAGCTGACTAGTTCATTAGAATGTGATTTTGGAAATCTCCTGCTTGTGAGATACCAAGTCATGAGCTTCTGCAATTGTTGATGGTAATTTGTTCTAAGTCCCTATTGTATTTGGGAAGAAGCTGAACTTGAAACAATTTGTCGATGCTGACTTTAATTGGAACTTTTTCTTATGGTTTGACCTAGTTTGTCCATAATCAACGGTCAGGTATTTATCCGCTGATATGTCCACTAGGTTGTTTGCAATCTTGTACATCTTGGTAAGCTAGGCCTTTGTTCGCCTGGATTCGAGTGATTCCCACTGGTGATGGTTCACCATTGCACTGACACTGCTAGTGTTACGATATTTATTTGTGGTGAATCTAGTAGCTCTCCTTTAAACAATCTCTATCTTATTTATTGGATATCTATTATGCTGGTTCCATACAGTCGAGCAATACGCAAGACCTGATCAAACCAGGTCGTAATACTAATTTGGAGCTTTAACGGGGTAATGTGAAATTGATAGTTGTACTGCATACCATACAGTAACTATTTCTAATTCGTGCACTTATATTATTTGGAAATAAATTTATACTTTTGCAGCTTTGCCTTTAAAGAATAAGAGGCTGGCAATTTTAGACTTCATTTTTCATTAGCGAACACAAATATTTTTCTCAAAAAACAGGCTATGTAAAGAATCACAACAGATTATGAAACAAATAAAAAATCTCCCGGTTGTTAATATTTTAATTATATTATTTTTAAAAAAAAAATCTGTCTTAATGTCTATAAAAACTCCAAAACGTAACGCAATTTTTTAACACCCCAATTCCTTTTTATAATCCGGTATACAAAACACTAAATAAAATACATTTAACAAGAAAGAACAACCTTATACAGCCTATAATCTTGCTTTCGTAAATTTTAAAATTAATTGGTAATTAGTAATATTAATTTTTTTGTAGAACAGTTTTGTTTTCAAGACTGTCCTAGTGAAGATATATTTTTTAATAAATGTATCTCCGTATTGTTACTTATCCGACTTATATCGGTTGTACACTAAACAAGTCAGCATTTATAACGCATATGGGTTTCTTGTCAACAATGTATTCATAATATTAGAGGTGAAATAATTTTATACTAACGACAATTTACGAAGCATCGCTCCGGAAAAGATGAATAGTTTCACCTTTTTTTATTTCAAAAAGTATTATTTCGATATAATAAAAAATAAAACAACAGTATCGGGCTTATGCACGGGTTGAGTTGTAGAGTACGCTTGCCAAAACTAGCCTGGTCATTCGTTCAAATTTAAGAACAGAAAAGAAAGTTCAAAATAATTTAAACCAGTCAATCTTCAAATCTCGTTTTGTTTCGTATTTAGCGAGAATTATACATTCCTTTCACAGCGGTGAATCCAGTAATAAAGAAGACCAATAAACTTCAATCAAGCCGAGTTGATGATCAGATTTTGAAGAAACATCGAAGCATTACAACAGACAGCATGTTTGTGTATTTAAGCAAAAAGGTTATAAACAGAAGTGTTGCATCGGTTGAATGTACATATAATGGTTCACTGGTTGCCAATGAAGCTTTCTCAGCACCCATCAGACAGATATCGATATTTTCTTTGCACCTGCGTCGTTTCATGCTAACTCTTTCTTTCGGCAAAATATTAAGCACATTATTGTTGAAAAATTATGAAAATAAAAAGAAACTTTATTTATTGTATGCTTTAAGGATACTACAGTATTCGCATGTTTGGGGATACTATTAGTCCTACAATGTATGACTTAGCACATGTTTTTGTTTTAGTGCTTTGTCGTACTAGCCTAATAAGCGTGTACCGATGTCGGTTGAAATCGGATTGACTAGTCAATATTTCAGGAATATCTCACACACTTGGCAGCCTACATTGACGCTCTTCCACAAATTTATGTGTAATTAATATACTTACTGTGCTGTCTTTATCCAATATGAATGAAATTAGACTAGCTAAGGATGTATTTTCATGCTCTGTTGACATACATTTGAATTTGTTGCAATGTATAGGTATTCGAGGTATGCTAAAATATGTAGATTTACGTGGGGGACATGTTTCTTGAACAAAATGAAATGTTGCTTTACAGTTCAAATAGGAATAATATATTTTTATTCGCTTCATTAAAGAAAAATATTTCAACTTAACCTGATTTTGGCACTCTCAGCTTTCATGCTTTCTAGCCAACTCAAATGTAGACCAATGACACTTGAAAACAGGTCCATTTCTTTGGTGAAAATTTGAATTTATTAGAGAACAGACATCAGGGTAAATAAAATCTGACTTTACTTTGTAAGAAAGTGTCATTATTGGGTTGCGAGCTGGTTATATTCCTGAAAATTTGACTTTAGGGAGTAAGATCCATCCCCCCACCCACCCCGAACATATTTATTGGGTAATGTCTCTTACATTGTAGGACTAGGGATGCTACATATTTGCATACTTGTCCCGTTTGTTCCTACTCCTACCAAATTGAAAAATCAAGGTTCTGAAAAATTGGAAAATCATGGCCATTTCCTTATCATTGTAAAGTATTTAATTAGTCCTGCAATGTAAGACAGCAGATGTTATTTTTGTTTCGGTGCTATGTCTTACTATCCAAATAACGGGCCAAAGTAAGTTCAAGTAGTTTCTTGTTGGGTATATGTTTCTTGAATGAAACAAATCATTGCTTACAGTTCCAATACTCATAATATAGTTTCATTCATTTCATTAAAGAATAATATTTCAACTAAACCTGATTTGGGCATTCCTGGCTTTGATTGCTTTGCAGCCAACTGAAATGTAGGCCAATGAAACTTGAAAACAGGTCCATTTTTGGGGGCAAGAATTTGAATTTAGCATAGAAAATACATCAGAGTAAGTAAAGTCTGACTAAAGCATTTGCTTTGTAGAAAAACATCATTATTTTATTTGTCAGTTGTGTGAAATACAGTCGACTCCACTTAACTGCACATCGATTAACTGCACACTCCGTATAACTGCATGTAATCATGCCAGTCCTGATTTTTCCCAATGCTTAAAAATGTACTGTATTGTACTCTGGTTAACTGCACACTCCGGTTAACTGCACGGTCTTGTGACAGGCCCAAGGGTGTGCAGTTAACCAGAGTCGACTGTATTCCTGAAAATTTGACTTTAGTAATGATGATAGTTGGCATCAAAACATGCTACACAGCACTGTTAGTTTGATTGTAAAACCTTGATGTCCACAATGTAAATATCAGCATCGAGGTCTTACACGTAGGACCATGTATTTAATCTGATTGTTTCCACAGGTAAATAACAGTCAACTTAGTGGCATTTGCCATTGAAGTTAACAATGCTCAGTTCTTTTCTGGTTTCTGTAGCAAAGTCAATCAGGTTATGGTTTTGTTCAATAGCAACTACTGTAGTAATGAGTATAATTTTATAAGATTTGATTCTATATACCTTTAAATGAGAATTCATTACTTTATTTTGTATCCTAATACATTAATATTCAGTGAAAAGTTCATACAGCAAAATCAATGTTAAAATACATGGACATTTTTGGACAAGTTCAACCTAGAGGTGTGATGCAATACAATCCAGATTGAATGTTGCATGCTGAGATGTAACAATGAAAGAAAGTGATGTTGATAGACAAATTTGTATTATGCTATATTGTAATGATTTGACTCAACATGATCTTTTCTTGACCCAGTTGATTACCTGGCCACCACTGTAAAACTCCATAACCAATGATAATTTTTGTCTTGAAGTTTCTTCTTGATAATTAAAGTGCAGACCATTTAATAATCAGGACGGAGTACAGTTTGGTTACAGAAAATATGTATTAAATTTTACAACAATTTTTATTTAATTTAACTAAGTAAATGCTCATACATGACCTGCATGACTTTTAGTTTAGAAGAGTACATTTCAGTAAAAACTTTTGTCTAGCCAATATATGCAATGTGTTGTTTAAAATTTTTTAAAAATTGAAAAAATATATATAAATTGTTGTACTCATGTGAACAAAGAGATGTAGGTAAAAGATGTACAGAGTTATTGATATTCTTAAAAGACAATGAACTACATGACACATGTCACTGGAAAACAAACTTGCAATTCAACTATGGCTACTATATCAAAAAAGAAACAAAATAAATGTTATTGACCCCCTGTTAACAATAAGGTTAGAAATTAAAAATTGATGAATGAAATGACTTAATTTTATGCAGTTGTTATATAATTGTTTTAAAATTGGTTGGAGGATACAAATAAATTACAGAATGTGTGAATACTATAAAGTCATAGTGGACATTTTTGGATTAAGTCAGTCTAAAAGAGTTGTGCATTACAAACCTGATTGAGTGTCACATACTTTAATGGCATTTTATGAAAGCAGTGCATGTTGAAAACAAATTCATATTATTTATTATAAAAGGCCAGACATCCTCTTATTTTGATCCAGTTTAGTACCAGGCTACCATTGTAAGAGTCCATAGTCACCAATACATTTTGTATTGCAACTTTATTTTGATGGCAGTATCAGTCATGATTGACCAGGCTTTGGTGAAACTATATTTTTAATTAAATTTTATAACAACAATTAATATTTCATTTAATTTGAAAAATGTGCATGCATGACCATGTCGACAACATCTGATATGAATTCCATTAGAATATGTAAGTTCACACACTTAAACTGTATTGTGGAATTATTGAAAATCGTTTCTTAAATGCTTTACTTTAAGTCTATTTTTTTAATGTAATTTGAAGTTTTGAGACATTTGTTAAAAGTTAATTTGATGATTTCTGTTTGCCACTAGTTTTAAGGTGATCATTGTGGGAAACTATGGCAAAAAGTTACTCTGATTAAGAATTGGCATTAAAGTGAGTTTTTATTCTAGTCCATGAAATATATCCATTATTCACTAATTTCAAACATATATATCCTTTCTGTATTTACTAAAAAAGTTATGGACAACCTACATTTGTGTTCATAAGATGTTAATATAGTCTTTACCCCAGTATCTAATATGGGCATCGTAATTGTCCTCCAAAACATTCACTTTACACTCCAAAACATTCACTTTACACACTTACACACCAAAACATTCACTTTACACTCCAAAACATTCACTTTACACTCCAAAACATTCACTTTACACTCCAAAACATTCACTTTACACTCCAAAACATTCACTTTACACTCCAAAACATTCACTTTACACACTTACACACCAAAACATTCACTTTACACTCCAAAACATTCACTTTACACTCCAGAACATTCTCTTTACACACTTACACACCAAAACATTCACTTTACACTCCAAAACATTCACTTTACACTCCAGAACATTCTCTTTACACTCCAAAACATTCACTTTACACACTTACACACCAAAACATTCACTTTACACTCCCAAAACATTCACTTTACACTCCAGAACATTCTCTTTACACTCCAAAACATTCACTTTACACTCCAAAACATACACTTTACACACTTACACACCAAAACATTCACTTTACACTTCAAAAGGCACTTTAAATGTATATATCATTTTTAGAAGGGCATCCTGTTTTATCATGAACTTTTCTTGTTACATTTATTATCATTGAGATCAAGAACAACAATTCACAACAAAAAAAGGTGTCTTGTGATAATGATTGCTTGTTTAAAATGCCCTTAATAGATTATTATTAATATTATTATTATTATTATTATTGCAAGATTAGGAAATTATGAGATTAATTTTAAAAAATCCAATGTTGTAATTATTTTCCATCCTAAGCATTTGAAGGAGTATAATCCTTGATACAATCTTACTTAGCAGAAGATACATATGGCAGTAATGCTTTGATAAAAAATTTAATGTATCGTTACATGCAGGCAGACATTTTAAACCTTAGTAAATGTAATAAGAATCATTATTTATAGTTACTATAATTGACATGCAAATCATTTCTTAATTTTGCAAGACTTTATACTTTTTTTGTTTTCTCTCATGCATTTAAGGATTTAATTCATTGAAAGGCGTGCTCCATTTGTTTACTGTTTCATTAGATATCACTTTAAAAAGAATGTTTTGCTTAGCATTTGGTGCACCCTTTGTAAAGTTTGATTTCATCATTTTGAGATTTTAATTTCCTTTCGAAAGCAACAGTAAAGATTTCTTATATGATTTATAGCTTTATTTTGGAACAATGCACCACACAAATGTCCTTAAATCATTAACTGATAATTAAAAACAGACAAAGTTTAAGAAGACTTTCTGATTGGCAGAAATTCAGTGCAGTCCTATCCCTTATTAGTTGTTGTACTTTCTCTGATTTTAAAACACAAAAGTGGATTTGGTTGTATTTTTCAGAATCTGGATCAGGTAGGTTCAATCCAGTATCTTTTTAAAGCTCTTTAAAGTGGCACTGTTCAGTTTCTCGATCCAATTGTGTGAATTTATCCATATTATTCTTAATCTCGGGGTTTGGTGACACTGTTTGGAATCCGGATCAGATTGTGCAACCTCAATCCACAATTATTCTTAACCTCTGGGTATGATAGTACTCTTCATAAACTTTATCAGACTGTGTTACTACCTTTTTCCAGAATTATTCTGAACTCGGGCTCTGCGTTGGTTCTACTGTTCAGAATCTGGATCAAACTGTGTGATCTAAATTATATGATATTCTAGACTTGTTCCACATTATTATATTTTATAAATGAAGTGTCAAGATACAGGACTGATGTATCATTTTATTGGTGAACATTCCAAAACTTGCCTAACTGGTCTTGAGCTTTTAATTTGCCCCATGATTATACCTGAACTACTGCAAAAGGTCCTGTGTTAAATCCTTGCCAACAACTATGCTATTTTCCTATGTTAAATCCTAAATTAACAAAGGTATGTCAACAACTTCAATAGTCAGGGTCACTTACTTCAACAGTTTCAAATATATTGATTCCAAATTGTTTACATATCTTTTCAGATTGCAATTCCTAACAATACTAAGCTACGATGTGTATCCTGGAATAAGGACCAAGGATATATAGCATGTGGTGGAGAAGATGGACTTCTTAAGGTCCTAAAGTTAGAGTCTCAGACTGGTTAGTATTTTTAAAGTCTTAAAGCTAGTGTCTTAGACTGGTTAGTATTTTTAAAGTCTTAAAGCTAGAGTCTCAGACTGGTTAGTATTTTTAGTCTTAAAGCTAGTGTCTCAGACTGGTTAGTATTTTTAAAGTCTTAAAGCTAGAGTCTCAGACTGGTTAGTATTTTTAAAGTCCTAAAGCTAGAGTCTCAGACTGGTTAGTATTTTTAATGTCCTAAAGCTAGAGTCTCAGACTGGTTAGTATTTTTAGTCTTAAAGCTAGAGTCTCAGACTGGTTAGTATTATATTAGCTTGTGGAGCAGATGATGTGATAATCAACATCTTATTTCTTGAGTCTCAGACTGGTTAGTATTTTTAAAGTTTTAATGCTAGAGTTTCAGACTGGTTAGTATTATATTGAGCATATGGTGGAGATGATGGACAAATCAACATCCTATCTCTAGAGTTTCAGACTGGTTAAAGTCCTAAAGCTAGAGTTTCAGACTGGTTATTGTTTTAAAGATTTATGCATATGAGTTACAGAAACAAACTGAATAAGAACTTTGTAAATTTGATTTTGAATTCAGTCACTTATATACTGAACTTAGATCTAGGGAAATCAATAAAAACAATTCAAATAAGATAGTATTTGCAGTGAAAAGTATTATTTATTGTTTTAATACAGATCAAATTATAAAAATTAAAGATACATGAGTCAGTCTTCAGAAGTTATTCCAGCAGACTGGTAGTCCAAATTTTAATTCATTAGTGCAGAAAGAGATTTGATTATGAAAGATTATTCAGATTTGACACATAAGTTTTTTTTAAAATCCCCATCCATAACTGTAGGTTTCAAAGGATATCACAATGGTGATGTCAGTCTGTTTGTCTATGTCCATTTGTAGACGAGGTGCTATCCACAACTTAATCTTAATTTATTGTCATCTTTTTCATTCTCAAACCTCATATGTCCCTTCTCAAACCTCATATGTCTCGTCTCAAACCTTGATGTCCCTTCTCAAACCTCATATGTCCCTTCTCAAACCTTGATGTCCCTTACTCATTGGTAGAGGTACATATATTATCCTATTGATTTTGAGACTGCTAGTAGTCTAAATTTGCCTTATTAATGGGAAATGATACATATATAAATGATTTTGAGACTGCTAGTGGTCTAAATTTGCCTTATTAATGGGAAACAATACATGTATAATTGATTTTGAGACTGCTAGTGGTCTAAATTTGCCTTATTAATGGGAAACGATACATGTATAATTGATTTTGAGACTGCTAGTGGTCTAAATTTGCCTTATTAATGGGAAACAATACATGTATAATTGATTTTGAGACTGCTTGTGGTCTAAATTTGCCTTATTAATGGGAAACAATACATGTATAATTGATTTTGAGACTGCTTGTGGTCTAAATTTGCCTTATTAATGGGAAACGATACATGTATAATTGATTTTGAGACTGCTAGTGGTCTAAATTTGCCTTATTAATGGGAAACAATACATGTATAATTGATTTTGAGACTGCTAGTGGTCTAAATTTGCCTTATTAATGGGAAACAATACATGTAGAATTGATTTTGAGACTGCTAGTGGTCTAAATTTGCCTTATTAATGGGAAACAATACATGTAGAATTTATTTTGAGACTGCTAGTGATCTTAGTGTGCTTTACTCATGGGAAACGGTACATGTATAATCCTTGATTTTGGGACGGCTAGGTCCAAACATTGACAAGTGATGTACAAGATGGATGTCAGTTATTTACAAGTTCCTTAATTAATATATTTACTTGTACTTGAATCTGGATTTGCATCGAGGATGTATTACATTTTCCCCTCAGCTATGATAGATAGGAAAGCATGCCCCCTTTTTCAAGATTTAGGACATATTGTACAAAAAAATTGTGGAAACCCCCCCCCCCCCACAAAACCCATCACATCACATGCAGAGTTCTTCTGTTTTTGATAACCTCCCGGATTGGCTGATTTATTATGTCAGTAGAAAGCTTCCATTTCGTCAGCATGATATGTATTATCAATAGTGTGTTATCAATAGTGTGTTATCAATAGTGTATTATCAATAGTGTGTTATCAATAGTGTATTATCAATAGTGTATTATCAATAGTGTTATCAATAGTGTGTTATCAATAGTGTATTATCAATAGTGTATTATCAATAGTGTGTTATCAATAGTGTGTTATCAATAGTGTGTTATCAATAGTGTGTTATCAATAGTGTATTATCAATAGTGTGTTATCAATAGTGTATTATCAATAGTGTGTTATCAATAGTGTATTATCAATAGTGTATTATCAATAGTGTATTATCAATAGTGTGTTGAAAGTTCTGTTAAAACTAACTTTCTGACCAAATCAAGACTCCAGCTGAATAGCATGGAGGATTGTCCATACAAGGGGGAGTCTAAAAATCAAGCCTCAGGGTGACTGGAATTGTGATTTTTGCTTTGTTTATGCAAGTTTGAGTTGGTTTATACATAACAGTATCTGGTAAAACATTAGAGGTCAAACATTTTATATTATACATTTGCAATGACTTATTGGTCAGGACAATAAGTCATTTTCCTGATGACTTTTTTTCTATTCATTGTTTGGAATCATCAAAATAAATTCTCCTGATTAAAGTGTTTTAATAACAATGGGCTACATGGATTCAAGATTGGCTGGTCTGGACAAGGTATTCGGATAGCCCCAGGGCTCCAAAACAACATCTTGTTTTATTCTGTGATAATTGTAATTTTGTTTTGTTTCAATTTCCTGTCATGCCATTTCCATACTACAATTTTCAGGCAAAGATGTTAAAGCCAAGGGATTAGCTGCTCCAAGTAATCTTTCTATGAATCAGACGTTGGAAGGCCACAGTGGTATGAACTTTATAATTTGTTTTTAATTAACTTGAAGTGATTAAAATGTGTTTAAATTTGACCCTATACTTAGACCAAGCTGAAGAAAATTTAAATAATAAGTAATGTATTAAGTTTAAAAATACTTATTTACTCAAGGCTACATTTTATTTGAAGGATTGAAGCATAAATGTCAATCCCAAACTCAAAATCTAACAACATGTGATTTGATATGAATGGAAATAAACAACACTGATATTATTTGAAATAAAAATGGCTAAGAAAAAGATCTTGAGAATTCTCTAATTTAAGCAGTATTCTTTGAATATTCTTTGTTCTCAAATTTGTGCAAATTGTAGCAAATGTTAGTTTTAGCTTGAACTCATAGATTCTATAAGTTTCTGCAGATATTTGTTGTGCTTTATCTTTGATCAATCAGAAATTATCAGTTAAAAAACTGGCAGGAATTGAAGATACTGGTGTAGAGAAACATTTTACATATTTTGTTTTCGCAAGAAAATCCTAATCTTAATATCATAAATGGATAGAAATGACAATGGTTCCTATTTTTAGAAGGAAAGAGAGATGTCACTGTTCTGCCACTGGTAGCAATGTCAACAGTTAAGGTTTTTCATTTACATATATTTCCTAAACCTTGATAGATTCACATCATACTTAGATCAAGAGCATAACGATTATGAAACAAATCATTTCTGCCGCATACTTACTTGCCCCTTTGACCTTCAGGTGAAAGTCACAGTGATGGGAAAATTAGTTCAGGTTTTGATTAAAGTGTTTTCATTTGTTTATATTTCTTATAGCCCTAGATGGATCATGTTTTTACGTGGTGTGAATCATTGGGAATGTAAGATAATATATTCATGAACATGTTAGCTCAGCCTTTTGATCTGGAGTCAAACGTTACACACTTTGCATCAGTACCACAATCATTGGCTCACCATACAGGCCCATGCATTATTATTCACTGTAGACTACATTACAATTCATATTGATAAAATGTACTGTGTATTCATCCTTGTTGTATCTGGAGAGCAATACATTTGTTACTACTTGTTTTTTAAAATATTTTTACAGGGGCTGTGCAAGTTGTCACTTGGAATGGACAGTACCAGAAATTGACGACAAGTGACCAGCATGGTCTCATCATTGTATGGATGTTATATAAAGGTATTACAGTAGTTGGGGCATATAGTGTTATCCTGAATGTCTGTCTGTCAATCCATGACATGGTTAAGGTTATTTCAGGCACTTTGGTGGGGCGTACAAGTCCAATGAATACAGTTATGGTTTAACTAATAATAAATTTGTGATTATTGTGAAATAGGAGGTGTATACTGCAGGAGATATGGACAACGAAATGAGTAATAGAAGAAACAGTCCCATGAAGTTCCATGTATCCTTTCTTCATTTGCCTTAAATAATTTCATATTGTTCATTGCATAATGCCCCATGCATTTTTTCATCAGTTGCCTTCAATAATTTCATATTTGTTCATCACATATGGCCCCAGGGCATCTTTTCATCAGTTGCCTTCAATAATTTCATATTGTTCATTACATAATGTCCCATGCATCTTTTTATCAGTTGCCTTCAATAATTTCATACTGTAAATTACATAATGACCCATGCATCTTTTTATTAGTTGCCTTAAATAATTTCATATTGTAAATTAAATAATGTCCCATGCATCTTTTTATTAGTTGCCATAAATAATTTCATATTGTTCATTACTTAATGCCCCATGCATCTTTTCATCAGTTGCCTTCAATAATTTCATATTGTAAATTACATAATGTCCCATGCATCTTTTCATCAGTTGCCTTAAATAATTTCATATTGTAAATTACGTAATGGCTCATGCATCTTTCCATCAGTTGCCTTCAATAATTTCATATTGTTCATTACATTATTAATATTAATCTATTTAGTACATGTATAAGAATTGCCTAGTATTTATTCCCATGAGACAGCATCAGGAATTATATTTGGGGAACATTTTGCTTAGTAAGGACTGATTTGTCAGTGTGTGGATGTGTTTGTGTAATGTCTGGCTTTTCTGTTTTGCAGTTGTGCCTGGACAGTGATTGACTGCATGTGGATGAGTCTGTGGACAGTCTGAGTTGTATGTGTGTGTGTTTGAGGAGAATATGAATTTTTTGTTTCAGGATAGTCTGAATTATCTTTGTTTTGGTGAGTTTGTGGACAGTCTGAGTTGTCTGTGTGTGGGTTTGTGGACAGTCTGATTTTTGTCTGTGTGAGCATACAGTCTGAGTTGTTTGTGTGTGGGTTTGTGGATTGTCTGATTTCTCTCTTGGTCAGTCTGGACAGTCTGTGTGTGGGTTTGTGGACAGTCTGATTCTGTCTATGTGGGTCAGTCTGTAAAGTCAGAGAGTTGTCTGTGTGTGGGTTTGTGGACAGTCTGATTTCTGTCGGTCGGTCTTAGTTATCTGTGTTTAGGGTTTTAAGCAGTCTGATTTCTCTCTGTGTGGGTCAGTGTGTACAAAGTTGTCTGTGTGTGGGTTTGTGGACAGTCTGATTTCTCAGTTGTTGTTTTAGGGTTTAACACCATTTTTCAGCACATGATAGACTATACATGGCGGCCAGTGTTATTGGTGGAGGAAGAACCTGGGGAAAACCCCCGGAAAGAACCACCGACCCACGAGAAGCTATTGGCAAGCTTTCTCACATAACTACATTAGCCGAATCTTAGACTCGAACCCACGCAGACAGAAATGAGATGGCAGTGATCCATAACGGAAAGCACTTTAGACCACTCAGCCACTCGGGGCCCCGATTTCTCTGTGTTGGTCAGTCTGTACAGTCTTAGTTGTCTCAGTGTGGGTGAGTCTGTGAATAGTTTTGGTTAAAGTTTTTGCAAGTATTGGTGACCACAGTAATACATTACCTGACTAATTTTATCTTTTGAATATAATATTACCACATACCCTTCTTGTGTCAGTAGCATTCATGTCCCTTAGTGGGGTCATAGGGTCAAGAATTACATGTGGAAAGGAAATACATTTTGGCTGTAGTCATGTTGTAAAGACAACACTGGAGACACATTTGGATCAAAGTTGTTGGTTAAAGTTTTTTTCTTTCCTGTATTGGTATATCAGTAAATCCTCACCTGATCTATCCCATGTTCAGAATCAGATATCATATTATTCTCCCCTTCTTTCATTATTCATGCCTCTGGGTCATGTTAAGGTCAAACCTTAAAAGTGGATCACAAGTTTCGCTGAAGTTTTTGTCTTCACATATATTTCCATGATGAGCTCTCTTCACATATGAAATATAACATCATCACATACTGACCTTGTAGATTTAACTACTGCAACCCATAAGAAAAAGTCCATGTGATCAGTATGAGAAAGTATTTTAGTATAAAATTTTGATACCACCTTGTGTTTAATTTATTCCTGACCAAATTCACTACAGATCTGGAGTATAATATAATCCCAGCTTGTATTTTCTTCATTCCTATATTGTCCCCTGTGTTGTCCTCCATACTGTATTGTGTCCTGTGCTATCTTCCATACTGTATTGTCCCCAGTGGTATCCCTTACACTGTTTTGTCCCCTGTGCTACCCTCCACACTGTATTGCGCCCCCCCCCCCTTTCGTTCTCATTTTGTATTATCCCATGGATTATTTCCTTGGATGCCCCATCAGTCTTTCTGACCATGGGGTTAAGAAGTACAACACCTTTGTAACTTTTTCTATTGATATTTAAGTAACTGGCTCAGTTCACATAAGTTGGAATGTGAAATGATAGCATGTATTTCTTTCTCCCTGTCCCACCATTACTGCATGGGACTTTGGGATAAAGACTCCAATACATATTTTCAATATGACATCACCTTGCATCACTCCAATATTTGAAGCATGAGTTATGTTCTTGGCTGAGGCCATTGGAAAAAAAAACCTTGTTTTTAATGCATATTTGCTGCTGCCAATTTACACACTATTTTGAATATTGAACAAGATAAGATACACACATTTTATTGCATTGCATGGCAAACTTTCTGACCATGCCCCTAGTTACAGCCATAGATAATGCAATTTGACCTAAAGCTTTTTATCTGTTTTATACATGCAGGAATGGATTCTGGCAGATGTTCAAATTTATCCTCTTCTTTTGCTTTTAATTTTAGGCTCCTGGTATGAAGAGATGATCAACAATAGGAACAAATCTGTTGTACGCAGCATGGCTTGGAATGCTGATGGACAGAAGATCTGCATTGTGTATGAAGATGGTAAGGATAGTTGTGTCAAGATATACCTATTATGAGTATTTTGTATGTCAAGATATACCTATTATGAGTATTTTGTATGTCAAGATATACCTATTATGGGTATTTTGTATGTCAAGATATACCTATTATGGGTATTTTGTTATGTCAAGATATACCATATTATGGGTATTTGTTATGTCAAGATATACCATATTATTGGTATTTTGTATGTCAAGATATACCTATTATGGGTATTTTGTATGTCAAGATATACCTATTATGAGTACTTTGTATGTCAAGATATACCTATTATGGGTATTTTGTATGTCAAGATATACCTATTATGAGTACTTTGTATGTCAAGATATACCTATTATGGGTATTTTGTTATGTCAAGATATACCTATTATGGGTATTTTGTTATGTCAAGATATACCTATTATGGGTATTTTGTTATGTCAAGATATACCTATTATGGGTATTTTGTTATGTCAAGATATACCTATTATGGGTATTTGTTATGTCAAGATATACCATATTATTGGTATTTTGTATGTCAGATATACCTATTATGGGTATTTTGTTATGTCAAGATATACCTATTATGGGTATTTTGTTATGTCAAGATATACCTATTATTGGTATTTTGTTATGTCAAGATATACCATATTATGGTTATTTGTTATGTCATTATAGACTTTGTTTTGTATAAATTGCATGTTAAGATATATCTTGTTATGAGCATTTGTATCTCAAGATATGCCTATTATGGGTATTTGTATGGCAAGATATGCCTTATCTGCCTCAGAGTCAGAGAACCTCATCATGTTGAGAAATAGAACTGCCTTTGCTACAACATCTTTTGCTTTTATTTCTAGCAGTAATATACTTAAAAAATTCCACAAAATATACAAAAATCCATATTGTTTTTAAAAAATCCTTTTCACACTTTTCTATATTTTTCTTTCCCCTGCACACATAGCTTGACATTTTTAGTCAGAATTTGACACACTTTGGTAGAAATTAAGCTGGCAGTAAGGCCTTTCAATATTGGGCAAACAATAATGTTGTACCTTCAAATATACCACAAACAAATACATCTTGATGCAATTGTTTTTGTAGTTGTATCAGAAGAAATTTCTTCAGAAAGCATCCTGTTAATATAGATTATTCCTGTCCAAGTTCTCATGTATTTGGCCTTAGGCATAGGTCAGCATGGTGAATGATTTCAGGACACCTTGGGCCCATTGTTTAAAATGTTCCAAATTGTTTTGGCAGTTTTATTTTGAAACTTTAATTCCGGTATACTGTTTCAGGACTATAATTATGATGTGGTATAATTAGTATTGCTTTGTAGCTCAAATCTTGTGATGTTGCTACAGATACCAAGCTGGATTTAAATTCTGAGAGAAGTTTACGCAATTTTGAATGTATTTGCCTGCTGCAGAGGTTCAAGCTGGTCTAATATTAAAATGCTTTATAATTTTTTGAAATTCTCATGTTTGTTTAAAATTCTAAATTATTACCCACATTTGAACACAAAATGATGTTGGATGAGTTATTGGATTTGACTGTAACCATAACAAAATATTACCATTCAAAAATAGGTCAAACAGATATTACAGATTGTACAGATCTGATCAATGTTCTAATGTGAGATGAAATAATTATTATTTATATTTTCTTTATTAAAACATAGCCTAAAAATATCCATTACAAAATAAATTGAGAAATTAATTAAATAACATGCTCTTCATTATGCAGACATTGGAAATTCAGGGCCCTGAGTGGCAGAGTGGTCTAAAGCGCTTTCCGTTACGGATCACTGCCATCTCACCTCTGTCTGTCTGGGTACGAGTCTCAGATTCGGCTAATGTGGGTATGTGAGAAGTTTGTCAGTAGCTTCTCGTGGGTCGGTGGTTCTCTCCAGGGATTTTCCTGGGTTCTTCCTCCACCATTAATACTGGCCGCTAGCCTATCGCATGCTGAAAAATGGCGTTTAACCCTATAACAACAACATAGGAAATTCACTAACCCAACATAAAATGGCAGCAGTTTATAGTGAATTTTATAATTGCTTGTAAAGTCAGGCATGTGCTGATTCATTGCCAGCCATTGTTTCTCTTTAATAAAAAGGATGTGGTTGAGTGTTCATACTTTTATTGTATTAATTTTCTATTTGTTTTAATAAGATAATTCCTTTGTGGCACTATATAGCTTTATACTGCTTGTGTGCCATACAATTCACAATAAATCAATCAATGTTTTGTTGAGGTTTAAATATTGGCTCTTTTCTCAGTCTTCAGTACTATTAAACACTTATCAGAAGGAGATCAGACTGGTCTGTTTGTGATTACTTATAACTGGTGGTAGAAGGATAACAGAATAAGTGCTGGAAACCATCCTTTCACATGACTGAATTTATGCTTTTAGGATAGTAAACTTTTTTTTATATTTATGATAGCTGGTAGAGTAATTTATGATAGCTAGTAGAGTACAAGTGTATTCTGGGTACGTAGAAAAACATAATACTACATGCCATATTAGGTTGTTGAAATTTTTTAAATATTTCAACCCATGTGGCAATGTGGAACGAATTGCCCATTGAATGTAGACACAAAGACAAAGTGATTCCTTTTAAGAGTGCTCTTAAATTCACCTTTTTCGACTGCAGGAACAAACTTAGAGACCGAATAATGTTTTGTACCTTAAATGTTTTCAGCATGTTTTTATGTTTTCAAATTTCATGGTTTTTGTTTTTTGTTTTTCTGTGGAGTAGTCATATCTTTATAGATGTTGTAAAGCGCTTAGAGCTTCAAAAGATTAGGTGCAATACAAAGTCCTCATTATTATTATTATTATTATTATTATTATTATTATTATTATTATGTTCATTATGTGTGCACATTGTGTGATGAAGTGATATTTCTAATAGACTTGAGATTCTGATGGTCTAAGAATTTGATGTATTCTTGTGCCAATTCCAGGTGCTGTAATTGTGGGTTCTGTGGATGGTAACAGAATTTGGGGGAAAGAGTTGAGAGGCATACAGTTGGCCCATGTTGAGGTATTTAATTCTGTCATTCTCATATGATTCTAAAGAGATGAATATTATTACTGTCAACTATACATCTTCGTTCAAAACTGTCGTCTTTAAAACTCTATATTTTTATGCCTGATCTTTGTTTTGCATTGTCTGTATGATGGTGTGTCTATGTGTCAGTGAACACATTTAGCAAAATTTAGAAATTCGCTATCCCTTGACCAGATTCATATTTATAATGTTATCACATATATTATCACTTAAGCCCCATAGTTCTGCCTCAGTTGGATAATGGGATCAGTAACTGTAAATGAGACTCATTTTAGTTGAAGTTATTTTTATCACTTGTATTTCAGCAACATTATTATGGCTGTTCCATTAAAAAACATACAAAGAGGGAAGTGCACTTTTAAAGTGCAGTAAGATACTCACCCATAGATGCAATTTAGAATTTTATTACAATTTTAGTATGAACTCTGTGAAATTAAAGTTCCCTGGCATATATTTCTCAACAACTGCCTTCTCTGGGTGCCATGTTTATATAAAATGGAAAAGCCCTTACCTGTTAAATTCATGTTTGGAATATAACATCAATCCACCCCTTCTCGGAGTTATTTTTTTAAATACAGCATAACATTCAATTTCTGCCACACATCATTTGAACTAGTCCAAACAACACTCCCAATGGTAAAATGGTCAGTCCTTTTTTTTCTGCCTCTTCCACCCTCCTCCTAGTAGAAAAAAACAAGCTGATTGAATCTCTCTTTTTGTAGCAGTTTCTGAATCTCCTGGAGTATGGAAATTCGATAGGTGGCAACCTTAGTTTTTTGTCTCTACCATATTATTTTTGGAAAGCATCTAGTAATGCCCATGTTAATTCATTCATCTGTAGTTTTATTTATGTGTTACAATTTATTATTCTTTAAAGTTTGAAAGACTTCCAGATAGCATCAGGAATACCTTTGTTATGTCCCATAATTACCCTTGCCTCACAAAGTTTAGTTCTGCTTTATAGTCTTTGAGGTATTTCTTGGACTTTGAGGGACTTCTCTGTGTTTTGAAATATCTAGAGATTTTGATGTACTTCTTGGATTTTGAAGGATTTCGAGATTTTGATATACATGGATTTTGAAGAACTTCTTGGATTTTGAGGGATTTCTTGGAATTTGAGGTATCTAGAGATTTTTTATGTACTTCTTGGATTTTGAAGGATTTCGAGATTTTGATGCACTTCTTGGATTTTGAAGGATTTCGAGATTTTTATATACTTGGATTTTGAGGGATTTTTTGGAATTTGAGGTATCTAGAGATTTTTTATGTACTTCTTGGATTTTGAAGGATCTTGAGATTTTGATTTTACAAGACAATATAAAGAAGACATAGATCATGCTCATTTTGTACTGTTTATTCCCATGCCATTGTCCATTACATGTCTGTTTGTCCATGTCCTATACATTTTGGACTGTTTATTCCCATGCCATTATCCGTTACATGTCTGTCTGTCCATGCCCTATACATTTTGTACTGTTTTTTCTTATGCCATTGTCCATTACATGTCTGTCTGTCCATGCCCTATACATTTTGTACTGTTTTTTTCTTATGCCATTGTCCATTACATGTCTGTTTGTCCATGTCCTATACATTTTGGACTGTTTATTCCCATGCCATTGTCCATTACATGTCTGTTTTTCCATGTCCTATACATTTTGTATTGTTTATTCTTATGCCATTGTACATTACATGTCTGTTTGTCCATGTCCTATACATTTTGAAGTTTTTTCCACTGATTAATTTTTGACGGATTTTATCACTTTGAGATTCGATATGTTTTTTGTTTTTTTTTTGAAAATCAAGTTCTAGTTTTCATTTTTTTTCTATTTCTTTTTCATAAAAATTGGACATGTTTTGGCATGTGTTTGCCTTTTGGATCCTGAACTGAAATACTTATTATATCATGATTATAGGGACACCTGTATCTTCAGGTCACATTTCTAGTTTCTGTTGAAAATTAAATGACAAATACCAAGACTATAATACTTGAATAATCTCCAAATCTTACTCAACAAAAATTCTTACCAAGGTTTCTCTTGTACATTTTGAGTAAGTTTTCCATGCTTGGTGTATAATTTGATACTCAGAGCTTAACTAATGAGCAGGGAATGTTCCAGTTACTCTAAGTTTCGGATAAGTTTAGGTTACTCATATTTTGTTTAACAAGGAAAGGACAAGTTTCCATTTAAGCATTATATGCTGTTAGAGTCATGAGTATTACAGTTGTCTTTGCTGTTGCAGTGGTCTCCAGATGGCAAGATTATCATGTTTGGTATGACTAATGGTGAGGTTCATAACTATGACAACCTTGGCAACTTCATTGTAAGTATGGAATTATTTTTAGAATGCTTTATAAAATATTGCCTTTTAAAAATGCATGTCTGAGTTTGTGAGGACACTCAGTTATGTAATTCATGTGTTTGTCATGGCATTCTGTCATGTAATATAACATACATGAGCTTGTGCTGGCACTCTGTCATTTGAAATAAAATACATGCATTTGTGTCGTGTAAAATAAAACACATCAGTTTGTGCTGGCACTATGTCATGTAGTGTAAGACACATAAGATTGTGCATGTACTCAGTCATATAAAATGCATAAGTTTGTCCTGGCACTCTGTAATGTAATATAAAACATTACCTTTGTGAGGGTAGTCTGTCATATAATCTAAAATACATTAGTTTGTGCTGGCACTCTGTCATGTAATTTAAGACACATGAGATTGTGCTAGTTCTCTGTCATATAAAGCACATGAGCTTGTGCTGGCACTCTGTCATGTAATATAAAACACATGAGTTTGTGCTGGAACTCTGTCATGTAACGTAAACTACATGAGTTTGTGCTGGCACTCTGTCATGTAACATAAACCATGAATTTTGTGAGTACGCTCATAAGCTCATGTGAGGCATGAGCTTATGCGCGTACTCTGTCATTTACTCTATGCTGCCTGAAGGAGTAAGAATGTTTGTATAGTCATTGCACAATAATAATAATAATAATAATATAAATAATAATAATACCAGTAATAATAATACCAATAATAATAATAATATTAATGATATTAATAATAATAATAATAATAATAATAATAATTGTATGGTTTGTTGTGTACCATTGAATAAATATCATGTGAGAAAAGAGTGTTCTATGTATGAATAGATTACACCTTTTGATCATCTATTCAGTTGTTTTTGCTCACCTAGCCATTAAGAAACGTGATCTTATGGTATTGCTCTGATTTGGTTGTACATCAGTTAGCCGCTACTTTAAACATAAAACAAAAATCACTGAGCTAATATTTACTTAATTTGATTGAAATCACCCTAGTTTAAGGTCTTTCAAATTTTTTTAAATAATGTTATTTAAATATGCCTACCATTATTGAAAATAGAAAAAAAGCTTTAACAACTTCATCTTAAATAAACGCTAAACAGGTTTTGATCAGATTAAAAAAAAAACACATCCTGCCATGAAGACTTAAATTGTTTTATAAATTATGCTTGCCTGCCTTCAAATATAGCCACCAGTAGTTAAAATAGAAAAAAATGTTCATGATCCAGCCTTAATTGCAATATTTATCTTCTCAAAATGCACCAGATCAGCTTAACGCAAAATTGGCACAGAACTTTATGCTTCTGAAACAGGAAACAATTTTAAATGACTTCTCCAGAATGCTGGATAGAATTTGACCAAACTTGATATGAGGAATTAGTGTGATAACTTTTCATCTTATACAGATGATGCCATGCCATCTAATATGGCCACCAGTATTAAATTATAGAAACATCTTTTTGATTTTTATTCAAAAACACCCAGCTGAATTTGACTGAAAACATCCTCACATAGGGAAGGCATTTCAAGTGTATGTGATTGATCTTTCTCTGCTTTCAAATATTGCTACCATTACTTTAAAAAAAAAAAAACTTTTAATAACCTTTTGTAAAATTGCTGAACTCCAGTATCAACAGAAAATCTCCTGGCATAGAGTTCTTAAGATTTTATTTAAGTACATACAAATATGAAGGTCCACCCTCAGATCCAGACAAATATCAAACCACTTTAAATGATTTAGCCTTTAAACATAAATTAACTAATATTACTAGAAAGCATTTGGGCACAAAAGCTTTAAATATATTTAAATGATGCTGATTCAACATCAAATATGATAGCTGTGTATCTTAAACTCAAAACTCAAGGAAAGAAGGGAGGCTTAGTTACAGATTTTCAGTTTATTTAATAAAAGACAGTGGCATCCATCTTGAACAGCCTAGGCTGTCCTCAGTTCAGATGCACCTTGTCTGACAGCAAAATAGAATATTATTATCATTTTTTCTCTCATAAGAGGACACCCATTTGTCATGTAACCTTTTATAATGTTGAAGAAGTGGTCTTATAAATGTGGAACAACTACAAATAGATTTATTTATTTGCTTAATAGATCAATTAAATTATCTGTCATACAGCTATTAATAGATCAGTTAAATTATGTCATACAGCTATTAATAGATCGATTAAATTATGTCATACAGCTATTAATAGATCAATTAAATTATCTGTCATTTCCTCATTACATAATATATTGGATGATATCATATTGTATTTTGACTTTAATATTACATATAGCACAATATATATATAAATTATTAACAGTCCAAGGTCCAGATCTACTGCCTGTCGGGTGTGAATGGGTCCACCAAGATATCTGGTGTACAGTGGTACAATGGTCTTAATGGTTACATAGAACCAAACTGTCCCTGTCTAGCAATCTGCTTTGAAAATGGACGATGCCAAATTATGAGGACTGAGACAGATGAAAGTAAGTTTATGTTGTTGACACAGAATAAGCTTAAAGTGTAATATTACAGGTTTAATGATGTGTGAACCTGTTGGGTTATATTTTATTGCAATTTAAAATGGGCAGTAGAAAATATGCTATCATGATTTGTAGCATTGGAGAGACATTATTGTGAATATCGACCAATTTTCAGATGTTAATCTTTTTGGACACTAAGGGCAAATATCTTCAGCTGATGCTTCTGTCAAGAGCCTAAAATTTCAGATTGAAATATCACCTTGGATCTTAATTGAAAAATATATAAAAGCTCAGAATAGTCTCGATTTATCTGTGTGCACAATTTTTGTTGATGTGTGACCTACTTTTGAAGCTATATTTATCTTAATCTTAGTCAATGACGTTGGCATTCCCCTAAGGTAAGGCCTAGCATACCTAGTTTTTGTCATGTTTGTTATAATTTTAGCAATAGACCTGGTCTTATTGACAACTTTCAATGTGCTAGAAATGAACTTTTGACCCCAATCCTGGTTCTATATTTGAGTCTTAGCTTCTTATATAATTTTCTTTACTTGAGAAATTACTTATTCTTGCCTTAACATTTTGAAGCAGAATGTCTTATTGTTTTCAGATTTTTATTTGGGTTGAATTATTGATTCAAATTAATATTCACTGGAAATACAAAGTGCTCATCAATAAGATTCTTGGAATTATAGTGAATTCACACAAGGACATTTTGGATAATATTATTGTGCAGAATGTCTTATTGTTTTCAGATTTTTATTTGGGTTGAATTATTGATTCACTGGAAATACAAAGTGCTCATCAATAACATTCTTGGAATTATAGTGAATTCACACAAGGACATTTTTGGATAATATTATTGTGGCACAGCCAAATATTCTAAAGCACATTACCACACTCCATGCCACCTGCACATTAGCATGCTCAAGACTAAAAGCCCATTAGCACATTCACTACTGGCATATACTTGGAATATCACTGTTGGAATTTTATACATTTGGCCTTGTGATAGAACTTTAAGGATTATTTGGGATTTGATTCCCAATACTGCAAGTTCTTTGTTAAATTTTTATTCTAGGGAAGTAAAATTATGTGTTGAATTATATGATAACTTGTTGGTATTGACTGTTTTCTTTTACTTAGTTTAACACCACAGAGTCATAACAGTACATTTATCTTGTTTTATGAGGGTGAGTAGATGATACTGAAATATTCAGATCCTGGATGAAGTTCCAGTTGAAGGTTTCGAATCTGGGCCATGGACAGGATTGGGGAGGGGGGAATAGAAGAACAATGTGCTGGTATTTGCAACATAGTCTCCATCCTGGTTGTGTAAATTACATAAATATAGCTTGAAAATGCAAGATTTGGATTTCTTTCATGACAAAGTCAGTTTTTGATGTATTGCATATTGAACTTTTCTTTCTCTCATCTTTTCAGACCCAATCCTTATTGATACAGGGATGCAGGTGGCCCAAATTGCATGGAATCACATGGGATCTGTGCTGGCAGTGGCTGGATCACAGCGAGCTTTAGACCAGGACAAAGAGGTCAATGTAGTGCAGTTCTACTCTCCACATGGGGAGGTAGGTCTAGCCTAAAATTGAACCAAACATGTGGTAAGCATATGAGTAACTCCTAACCATAAGGGTGCAGTTTCAAATCCTGCTGTGTGATCAGCATGGGTCAGCTGCCATGGTGTGTACTGGGCATGGCACATGACTCCTATTGCTATGGTACAGTATAAGTAAATTGTGTTGCTGTATTGTAAAAACCAAACTGAACCAAACCAATCAATTGCATGCTTGATGTATTTGATACAAGAAACACTGTATGAATACAAACTGTGCTGTGAACTGTTTTAATGTGAGATACTTCAATCAAATAATTCATGAGGTTTTTAAGCTTTTTTTTTTCTCATTATATATGGAAATTGGGGTGACTGAGGTTTGAGATATCTTTTGTCTCTTTAAATATTTAAATTTTTTCTTTTATGCAGCAACTATGTAAAAATGTACATTTTCTGAAAGGTTATAAAATGACACATAAATGATTAATCATTTTCTTTACAAAATTATATCAAAGAAATGTTAAAAATAAATTAATCTTATTACAAATTTACACTGAATTGTTTGATTAGATAAAATCTAATTTCATATATATATATATATATATATATATATATATATATATATATATATATATATATATATATATATATTGTTTTGTTTATTCAGTTTGTACTTATTGGTTGACCTTTTTCCATAAGTGAGGATAAAGTTTGGGCCTACCTGTCCTTTGTTAAAACCTGTTTATTTGGGTCTCAGTTTGGGACATTAGTTTTTCCATGGATATTCCGGGTCTAGTTTATGTTTGCTGTATTATTTACTAAAATTTTAATAAAAGACCTGCCTATGTTTACAATTTAGAATTGTCTGGGAAAGAGCTTTTGGCTCTCAGCCTGGTCCTCTTTTTGTGTTTTTGCCTTATTATTTTACATGTTAAGGTTGTTTACATTGTAATGATTCAGTCCAATCTCAACTTTTTTAGTTTTATTTGTATTCAGTTATAGTTTGAGAGGATTTATTTTTTTAAAGTATTCATTGGAATTACAGGTGCTTTTGGATTAAATCATAATTTTTGGATTATTTTGAAAACATTCAAGAACATGCTGGGCTATATCATTGTAATACATCAAGATTGATAGCAAAACCTACTCTTCAAGGCTACTAGCACATCAGCATATTCAGTATTGGAATTCATTTGGAACACTCTGTACTTTTGGACTGTGAATCAGTAATGCAAGTTATTATACACTTTCACTTTGCATTCTAGGGATATAAGTTTTTTTAAAGTTATTTGTTGAATTTGACTTTTGTGTTTCTTGGTTTAAGAGCATATGTTTTGAAATTATATTGAAAACTTGAGTAGAAATGTATATAATCTTGCTGGATATTCTACTAAAAACATCTCATGATCCACTGGTCACATGCTAAACTTTAACAAAAGTTACATATTTGAATGCTGTAACCTACTTGTAGCTGGGTAGACCATAAGAACCAATATTAGGTACCTTGTTTCTATTTACCTTGTTTAAGCAAAATCAGCTGTTGACTACATTGTGAGTTAAATACATGGTCTCTTGACTCTTAGTTGTCATATGTAATCCTAGACAACAAGCCTTATCATTGTAAACAGTATGACTTACAATCATAGTCATTATGTTTTTATCATAGATAGTATGCCTTAACCTGGTAGACAATATGCCTTATTATTATAGACAGTATGCCTTAACATTGTATACAATATGCCTTATTATTATAGACAGTATGCCTTAACATTGTATACAATATGCCTTATTATCATAGACAGTATGCCTTAACATTGTAGACAATATGCCTTATTATCATAGACAGTATGCCTTAACATTGTATACAATATGCCTTATTATCATAGACAGTATGCCTTAACATTGTAAACATTATGTTTTTTATCGTAGACAGTTTGCCTTAACATTGTAGACAATATGCCTTATTATCATAGACAGTATGCCTTAACATTGTATGCAATATGCCTTATTATCATAGACAGTATGCCTTAACATTGTAAACATTATGTTTTTTATCGTAGACAGTTTGCCTTAACATTGTAGACAATATGCCTTATTATCATAGACAGTATGCCTTAACATTGTATACAATATGCCTTATTATCATAGACAGTATGCCTTAACATTGTAAACATGTTTTTTATCATAAGACAGTTTGCCTTAACATTGTAGACAATATGCCTTATTATCATGAAAGTATGCATTAACATTGTAGTACAATATGCCTTATTATCATGAAAGTATGCATTTACATTGTAGACATATTTTTTATCATAGACAGTATGCCTTAACATTGTTGACATGTTTTTTTAATCATAGACAGTATGCCTTAACATTGTAGATCATATGCCTTATTATCGTAGACAGTATGCCTTAACATTGTAGACATTATGTTTTTTATCATAGACAGTATGCCTTAACATTGTTGACAATATGCCTTATTATCATAAAAGTATGCCTTAACATTGTAGACATTATGTTGTTTTTATCATAGACAGTATGCATTAACATTGTAGACAACATACCTTATTATCATAGACAGTATGCCTTAACATTGTTGACAATATTCCTTATTATCTAAGATATAAATTGTTTATGATGCATTGCAGCACCTGAGGACACTAAAAGTTCCTGGGAAGCAGATGTATGCCTGCTCATGGGAGGGAGGAAGTCTCAGGGTGGCCTTGGCAGTGGACTCTTTCATCTACTTTGCCAATATTAGACCTGATTATAAGGTGAATACAGAGAGAGAGAGAGAGAGAGACAGACAGACAGAGAGAGAGAGAGACAGAGACACAGACAGACAGACAGAGACTTTGTTATGGAGTAACCTAATGCATGCAGAAAAGTTTATGAGCCTGATGACTGTTGTGTGAAAATGACTCTTAACTTGATTATTGATTAACTGTCTTATGTGGGGTACCAGTTTTTATGGATTTCATAGTTTCAAAAAAATCGTATTTCTACTTAGAGAAAATTACATCACTCTCTAGTGCTTTTATATCTGGATAAATCTCAAACTATACAAAAAAGCAAACTTGTGCCTCATTACTGAAATCATATGGAAGTGTTGTATCCAGGCTCTGCCACATTACACAATTCAGCAAGATCTCTCTCTCATGAATACAGATGTAACGGGTGAGATGTCAGACAAAATAATTACAATTCCTTTATAATGGTGCATGTGAACTTTAATAAAAATTTGTAGATTTAAATAGTTTTATCATTTGCATTGAAAGGTAGCACAATCTCCTTTCCTTAAGCCAAAACCAATCAGCACAAGGGTTGAAATGAGTAATCGGTATATCAGTACTTTTTATATACCAATAGACTAATTCATACAAAAGTTGAAAATTAATACTAAATGGTACTTACCATAGACAAGTTATTTTATCCTTCTGCAGCCAATAATTATCAATCATTTGCCTTGTTATTCTTAAAATTGAAGAATCATCCGAGACAACTGCTGCAGGCTCATGCACTCATTTTTGTTATTAAAAATGGAAAAGAACTGACAGCACTCACCAGCCTTCTGCAAATTATCACTCATCCTTTCTGCATAGGATCAAATGGAGCAGACAAAAATGGCGTAAAATGTTAAATAAATATTACTGATAACAAACAGGTTGTCTTTTTAAAAGAATTTTTTCCATGGATGAGAATGACATATAAGTAGATTTTAAGTGTGTGTCTCTAATTTACATACTGGAAATACAGCCAGTAAAGCACATAAAAGGTCATCACCTACCACCGACAGACTTTCAAAGAGGGAAAGTACATCAGGTTCATTTATGTATCGATAATGTATCATGTCGCAGGCTATGTATCAGTTGTATTGATACATGGTATAGGTGTATCGTTTTGTCCCTATTCAGCAAGGCTTATATTTTAGAACACTTAGATTTAGAACACTTATATCTAGAACTGGAATTGCAAAGAAATTGCCAGTGTTTAGGCATAATTTAATGGCATTTAGAGAGGTACTGAAATTGTGTACACATTACAGGGACCTACCAGTAGTTGCCATACTTAGAACTTTTGAAGCATTTTAACTTAAAAGAAGTAGAGAACACATTTTTCCAGTGAAGTGCTGATGGTGGAGTAGATATAAATGTTTTCCTGATAGTATCCATTCTTTGTGTAAATAAACCATCCAGAAATGCTCCCACTTAGCAACAATGACAGATGCAGGTCAGAATTGCTGCTGAAGCAGATGAAGATGGCAGATGATGTTTCTGAGGAAATGGATGATGAATACCAAGCAAAATATGCTTAGAAGTGGGGGGGGATGCATTAAAAAGTTCTTTTGTTATGTGGAAATGAGTTGTCTCTCCGATGATGAAGAGAGAGAAAATATAGATTATATACACAAAACTTAAACACAATTAAAGTATAAGCAAGAAAAATATCAAATGCAGTTTCCATTTATTGTAAATTATTAGATGCGGCAATGTGATGTACTTGTTTTTAACATCCAGATGGACATTCATTCAGTTATTCTCTAATTATAATGAACATGATGTTGTAATGGACTATTTCATTCATTCATTATGTTTCATTTATCAGCAATTGTTTAATAGAACAATGGCTTAGCTGTATATCTCAAAAAGTAATTTGTTACTGTCACTTTAATATGCTGAATTTGTTATTGTCACTTTCATGTACTGAATTTTTTAATGTCACTTTAAGATACTGAATTTTTTAATGTCACTTTAAGATACTGAATTTGTTACTGTCACTTTAAGATCCTGAATTTGATACTGTCACTTTAATATACTGAATTCATTACTGTCACTTTGATATACTAAATTGAATTCATTACTGTCACTTTTATATACTGAATTCGTTACTGTCACTTTAATATACTGAATTCGTCACTGTCACTTTAATATACCAAATTTGTTACTGTCACTTTACGATACTGAATTTGTTACTGTCACTTCAATATACTGAATTTGTTACTGTCACTTCAATATACTGAATTTGTTACTGTCACTTTAATATACTGAATTTGTTTCAGTGGGGATATTGCTCAAATACTGTGGTGTATTCCTTCACCAAGCCTGACAGGGTAGAGCATTGTGTCATATTTTGGGACACAAAGAATGGAGAGGTATGTTTGACAATTTGAAGAAACAAAAATAATATTCTTTTAATGTTAATCTTGAATTCAAGGGGTTTGGCACTTTGGTAAGTATAGTTGGCATAAAGGCATAAATGCTTTTAGTTGATATTCAATCCAATGAAATTTTATGAGTGGTAAAGTTATTGAAATAGTGCCTTCCTTTACCCCTTTCCCATCCCACCACCTCCATAAAAGCTTGGTTGAGCAGTTTAGATTCCAAAGCAAGAACATGTCATGATAGTAACGTATAGTTAGTATCAGATTGATGTTTTTATCAACATGTAAATGTATATCTTATAGTAACACGTAACTGTGAGCATATTATTTTCTACGTCAGTGCCCTGTCATTGAATGAATTTTCTGTTTCATTGCATTGTCATTGCTTGAATTGTTTTCAGTCTCCTATTTATTATGTTTCAGAAATATGTGAAGTATGTAAAAAACTTGATAGCAATAACAGCATGTGGAGATTACTGTTGCCTAGCAACCAAAGCTGATGAGTTGAATGGACAGGTACGTATCATTAGAAGGAGGATATTCTGATTTTAATAATAAGTGAAGACTGCAGTTAATTACTAGAATATAAATCAGATCCAAATGTAATTGCTTAGACTTGGATCTACCATTGCATAATGTACCAGCAGATCTGGGTCTGTGGAGTTTGCTTGCAGTGATCAATAGAACAAACAAGGACCCTAATCTGCTGGCACATTATGGGATGGAAGATCAGGGTATATGTTTTTTGTAGTTGGACTCTACTTATATGTGGGTATGTACAGCAATGTTTCTTTGAAAAGTGACAGTGGATAACCATTCCGAACTCAATGATAAACCTTATTGAAACTTAGAATATTGTTTCTTTGTAAAGTGACACAGTGGATAACCAGTTCAAATTCAATGGTAAACCTTATTGAAACTTATAATTATGTTTCTTTGTAAAGTGACACAGTGGATAACCAGTCCAAACTCAATGGTAAACCTTAATGAAACTTATAATTATGTTTCTTTGTAAAGCGACACTGCAAATAACCATTCCAAACTCAATGGTAAACCTTACTGAAACTAATGTGTCCTTGTATAGTAAGAATGCAAGTAGAATGTAGAATTTTCTGGTCTAAGTCCTTAGATTCTCTTTTAGAGAGTGAAAAACAAGGGAGATAACTGAAGAAAATATTTATACATGCAAGGAGACAATTTTGATTGAAGGATGAAGAATTGTTTGGACATGATTTAATGAGTGTGTTTTTTTTATGTTAAATTAGTGCACTTTTATATATGTGCCTAAATTCATTTCAACATAACAGTTTTAAAAGTTAAATATATATGCCTATCAATAAAAATTAATAACATACTGTATCAAATGTGTTTTTAAATACAATTAAGGAAGATTAAAGAACCTGGTAAATATGTGACTAGATATGCTAATCACTGAATTTCTAATACATAAATAGAAATAATAAGCCATTTAAAACACAATTAGTTTTAGAAGAACAAAGTTTTGCTCTTAAAATTATTATTTTTTTCTTTTGAACACCAACATATTTTTTATTCGTGCTATAAACAGTGGAAGGTCTGTGTTTTGTGTGCATTGTGATTTTAACCTTTTGTCCACACTATATAGTAGCTAGTCATTTATCTTTGAATAAGTAACTTACAAAATACTAATGAACCATTAAAGACAACCACAATGCCATCATAGGGTTTAGTAATCATGTACGTGCTTACATTTTGGTGGTTACCATGGAAAGTGATATAATTTGAGGTCAGCTCCAAAAAGCACCAGAATAGTGCTTGGAAAGATTTAGGGTTATATTAGCAAAACAAACTTGGAACTGCGGGAAGTCACTTTAAATGTGGAGTAATTATCCCTATATACAGTATTCAGTTTGATATCATTTTCATAGGAACCAAATAATTAAAAAGTATCCAGACATATATTTTAAAACATTGCCTTCCCTAGGTACCATGTATCTTTAAATGGAAGAGCCCTGTGTGGTTCTTCAGAAGTCCTTGAATTTTTAGAAAACACATTTTCATTTGGCTATTAAAGCTGACAAACAAAGATTTGCCTATAACTTGGTGATGTGATTTATATTTTCATCAAGGTTCTGATGAGTTATCTATACACACTTCATATGTGGGTAAGGTCAAGTGATAAAATAAGTACTGTGCTTGGTTTCTTGAAAGATTTTGTATCAACAGTAGCTTAGAAGACATTAGCCCAGTCCCAAAGTTTTCCTGACAGTAAAGACAATAGATTATATCCCAATAACAAAAGTCTCAAAATGGTATGTTTCTGACCCAGTTAAATCTAAAATAGCTCCAAACAAGCAGACAATTGATTATGGAATACATAAGTATTATTTATTAAGTTAAAATCAATGACAGAGAACTAGCACAAAATGTTGGATAACTGGATCTCTCAATTTTGTTGAAAATGTCCATGGATTGAACCTTGGTTCTTACGTACTCACCATTGGAATGACTAGGAACTTACAGAACTACAATAACCTAAGTGAATGAAAGTTCTGTGACATTCCATGGAAAAGCAAGAAAGGAAATAATTATGGTCAATAGTGCATTACAAGCTCACTTAGACAAGAAAAATAACTAATTTAATCAAACAAATTAATAGTGGTATTTTCAATTCAACATAGATTGTATCAACATGATTTAATAGTAGTGTCTTATTTGGATTTATCTCATCATCATAATCAGTGATGTAAAGAGCCCAATGTCCAAAACTGATTGCATCACCTTCCTCTCGACTGTGTTTCAACGTTTCCTTTTTCCTTGAGTCTTTCTATTCCGACTGCCTCAGACTTCACTTGTCATTTCTTTTTTTCCCAGACTACACTCATCTCATCTTTTTTACCCGGACTTCCATCTTCAGACTGTCAAGTCTCACTCTCTCTTGGATAACTGTTTCCTTAAAGGACAAAATTATTCCTAGAGCATATGTACCACTTTCTATATGTACATAAAATTCCTTCCCAATGTTACTCAGAACACACTAGCTATCCAAACACTGTATAAAGTGTATCTATGGTAGTACCATGTCTCGCTTCACAGCGACAGGTCATTAATCACCACGTGAGCTGTCTATTGAAAATTTACCGTATGCTACTACATGTTCAATTACTACAGCATAAAATACACAGATCCTTATTCTACAAGATTATTTAACCATTGCAAAAACAAAAATAATAGGTAATTATCATTACCTCATGATAAGCAGTATCATCCTAACATACAAATGAATTTATTTCATATAACTCTCCTACACATTTGAACATTTTGATCGCACACAATCAATTCTGCTAATGAACTATTAACTGTAAAATTAGCATCAACACATTTCCATGAAATTGAATAAGATAAATTACATAACAACTCTAGCATCAACACATTTCCATGAAATTGAATAAGATAAATTACATAACAACTCTAGCATCAACACATTTCCATGAAATTGAATAAGATAAATTGCATAGCAACTCTAGCATCAACACATTTCCATGAAATTTAATAAACAATACATAATATGGGACCTACTCATATCAAACGAATTTGCATAAAACAAACAATAAAAAAAATAATAGAATATTATGTGAAATTAAAATTGTGTACCTTAATGCTGTTAACTTTATAACTTGTGCATCCATCACTAAACCCTATCTTTTACACAAGACATACACCTGGTCCCATTCTTGTTTAACGAGGAAAGCACTTTTTTTTTTCTTTTAGTCTTCCTTAGAAGAAAACTTCTCTCTCTTAGAAACTTTCGAACTAAAGAATTTGGATCACTTTAAATTCACATTACTTCCCAAAACATTCCTAAGGCAAATATTTCTTTCATTAGTCAGAATTTCTGAATTACGATATGTAACTCTTTCCTTTAATAAATGACTATTTCATATAGACTGGAAGTTCAGCAAGCTCTTTACCAAAATTGTTTTAAGATATCTTATCAATTTTATATAGTCAGAACGCTGGCTCCTTTGAAGTTTTAACACTGACATGGGAGAAATGAAGAATAAAAGATCAATGTAACCATTCACAAAGACACCCCAGGTCTAGATGTGATAAAATCATAATGCTCAATGCATTCAATTTTAAGGTTCAATGCTTATTTAAAATTTGATACTTCACAATGATATCTTTCAATAGTATTGTAATTACGCATACAATATCATAAATAAGCCCCACTCATTTTTCAAGTAATTCCTGACACGATCTAATGCTGTGCCATGCATCATGTGTCTAAATATTCATTTAAAATGAGAAATATTCCAGAAAACTGGCATTATTAATACAATAAACTGTTACTCCTCTGATATTTAACTGGAACTCAAAACCTCTTTTTACAGTTTGTGTTGGTGCTGTGTAACTCAATTGGAACACCACTTGACTCAAAGTACATAGAAATGGATCCTGTGTACCTAACAATGACAAAGACACACATCATAGCTGCTTCCAAAGAGGCCTTTTATACCTGGCAGTTCAAGAACCCAAAGAAGCTTTCCACATTAGAGGTTGCAGGTCGACGTAAAACTGCATCTGAGAGGTTGGTTTTAGTTGAATGAGTCCATTCAGTATGTCAGTCAGAACACAAAAGGACTGTGAAACCTATCTATAAGAGACTCTAAAAGGGTCTTTCACATTTGTCCATTGTGGAAAGATGTTTGTGCTTCCTTTATGTGAACAGGTGGTTGTCCTTTGTTGAGTTGTAAAGTAATAAAATAATAACATTCAATGACCAGTGATCATAAGGATTTTCTCTTCAAAGATTAAATCAATGCAGGTCTATAGTAATTGCATTACAGATTCAACAAATGAATTTAGAATCTACTGAAGGTTATTGTTTAAATACATTCCCCAATTACATTAATGTTGGCATATGAACCTGCTGCCTTCTGAATCCAGCCTACCAAAAAGTCATAATTTTCTGTCTGTTCATGCTAAGGGCAATAACTCTTGCCCATTATCTCTCTTAGCTGCCATCCATTGCTGCTAGTTATAATCACTGCTTTTGTACAGTCAACATTGTATGATAAATTAAATCTGTAACCCCTCCTAAATGATTTTGATGATCCATTCAGTGTGAGGAAATAGGTTGACCCAGTTGGATTGGAATAGCGGCAGTCTGGCACCCACCAGTAGATAGATAGCCTGTGGGCAGCTGGGTTGGTAGAACAACAATGAAAGTTAATAGGCTGATAAGAGGAGAAACTTGACCATGTGCAGAGCAGTCCAGTTTATGCTAGTATCAGCTGTGTCATGCATATGACTAGATGGATTGATCTTTCACTCCCATCATAAGATTTTTGTGTAGCCATATGCCCAGCAAGACAGATTGATCTGTTACTAAGTTTTTCCTAAGTGTAATTGTATGATGCCATAGTCAGACAAACAGATCTATCATCAAAACTATACTGATTGTACAGAGAGTGCTCACCAGTTATTATATACTTTTGAGAGAGTGACCTATCAAAGGTGAATTTGTTTGCATTTAAAACATGCACAGTGGAGAGAATGTTGGCATACCTCTATGCTACTTTAATGTAATGTGGCTGACATTTCTTTGGATATTGCGTTTTTGGAAATTGTACTTGATCTATGCACACTGCTGACTAAAATGACTGTTCACTTGTGCTTAAAAAATCGGCCTCAATTAGTCAGAAATGCACTATCCTTAGCAAATATTAAAATAGGGAAAAAAAATTTCAGCCCTTTTTTAAAAAATACAATATACCTCTGAAGTTCAGGAAGTAAAAATGACCATGTGGAGCTAGCACTTTTTTGAAAGATGCACATCTGGAGTAAAGCCAAACTGTATACTGTATAACTCATATTACATCCATCAATCATACACCAAAATAAAGGGAATTAAAGGTTCTTTGAACTATATCTAAGATATACAAGTTTTATTTTAAATAGCTAGTATGACTAGTTAGCAAATTTGGGGAAATTCTTTTTCTTTAAAGTTCGAATCAAATGGAAAATGTGTAACTGTAGAGTGCCACCAGAGAGGTGAAGACATAGGCCTGGCAAGATGGTTGGGTCTATCATGATCTCCATAATTGTAATTGTATGCAGCTCTAATATGAGAGCATGACAGGTCTATTTTTAACATCTCCATAATTGTAATTGTATGCAGTTGTAGCATGATAGGATGACATCATTCATCAAGATCTCCATAATTGTAATTGTATGCAGTTGTAGCATGATGGCATGACAGATCTCACTAAAATCTCAAAAATAGTAATTGTAGGCAGTTGTATCATGATAGGATGACATCATTCATCAAGATCTCCATAATTGTAATTGTATGCAGTTGTAGCATGATAGCATGACAGATCTATAAGTGACATCTCCATAATTGTAATTGTATGCAGTTGTAGCATGATAACATGACAGATCATTTATTATGATCTCCATAATAGTAATTGTATGCAGCTATGCCATGATAGCATGACAGATCTATCCTTGACATCTCCATAATTGTAATTGTATGCAGTTGTAGCATGATAGCATGACAGATCTATAAGTGACATCTCCATAATTGTAATTGTATGCAGTTGTAGCATGATAGCATGACAGATCATGCAGCTATGCCATGATAGCATGACAGATCTACCCTTGACATCTCCATAATTGTAATTGTATGCAGTTGTATCATGATAGCATGACAGATCATTTATTATGATCTCCATAATAGTAATTGTATGCAGCTATGCCATGATAGCATGACAGATCTATCCTTGACATCTCCATAATTGTAATTGTATGCAGTTGTAGTATAATAGCATGACAGATCTATCATTAAGATCTCCATAATTGTAATTGTATGTAGCTGTAGTATAATAGCATGACAGATCATTTACTATGATTTCCACAATAGTAATTGTATGCAGCTATGCCATGATAGCATGACAGATCTATCCTTGATATCTCCATAATAGTAATTGTATGCAGTTGTAGTATAATAGCATGACAGATCTATCATTAAGATCTCCATAATTGTAATTGTATGTAGCTGTAGTATAATAGCATGACAGATCATTTACTATGATTTCCACAATAGTAACTGTATGCAGCTATGCCATGATAGCATGACAGATCTATCCTTGACATCTCCATAATAGTAATTGTATGTAGCTGTAGTATAATAGCATGACAGATCTATCATAAAGATATTCATAATTGTAGAAAAATGAAGCTGCAAACCTGGCAAGAGGTCTTTTAGTAAGATGCTCAGATTCAGACATACAGACCAACTGGATGGCCAGCAAAATTTTCTAATTTATTGTGGATGACTTGTTAATATAGGATGGATCTGTTGGATCCATTAAAAGAACACACGCACCCTGACATAATAGCACAAATGCCATACTTGAACATATAGAGGGACTTAATGCTTCCTGTGCTGCCTAAAAATGGGGGTATGCTCCTTCATTGAATCTTGATTTCCTGTAGGAAAAAGAGGGGGGAAAAGGAGCCAAAATTTGCCCAGTGTGTATGTGTGTGTGTGATTTGTATTTTTAACGTAGCTTTAAAAAAAATCAGTGTGACAGTTTATAGTGATATCTAGCACTGGGGTATCATGCTGCAGAGATGTAGCATGATGTCCCGTACAATCACATTATCCTGACACCAGGCCATCCAGTTCTAACAGAATTTAATAAATGAATCATTGTTTCCATCTTTTCATTTTATTACACTTCATTTATGTTTCACTGAAACTGAAACAACAGTAAAAAAGAAAATAAAACAATGTATAAATTGACAATCCTGTATGTTAATAAGTCACTGAACCACTCCTGTTTACAAACTGTGTGAAGGGGCATAGCTCAGATTCTGTTTCTGAGAGAAAATTATCAGAATCAGCAGTTACCTCCCTTGATTTAGTTTACCTGTATATGAATCTGTTGAAGACTTCCATCAATACAGCCTGCTCATAACATGTAATTGCTTCAAAATTTTTGTTTTAATATTCCTTAAAACTTTATAGCTTCAGTTCTTTTGTAAGAAATAAAGAATTGAAAAAAGATTTCTAATTTTTTATTACTTGCATTCTGAGGCTTCAGTTCTCTTGTAAGAAATAAAGAATAGAAAAAAGATTTCTAATTTTTTATTACTTGCATTCTGAGGCTTCAGTTCTCTTGTAAGAAATAAAGAATAGAAAAAAGATTTCTAATTTTTTATTACTTGCATTCTGAGGCCTCTGTTATTTCCTAATAATCATAGCAATAGAATATGGCTATTATTATCTTGCAAAGTATTTTAATCTCATTGATGTTATTGGAAATTCTTTCCATCATCCAATATTTACAATACCTTTATTTTACAAATCCAATGATATTTGTTGAGTGAATGTACAGAAGGTATGTGAATATGGAGGCATGTGATTATAGAATGAACTGTTGTAGAAAACAGGCAAATATTATAAAAGCATTCCAGTTTTTATTACCCAAGGCATAAAATATGCTACAGTAGAAAAGAAATTGAAGACAAAATTCAGTGAAAACATTCAAATTGCTCTTCAGTTTCAGCAACATGTAGATCATAAAAATGCAAACACTTATGTAGCATGCTCTGGGCATCATTCTTTTATTATAGTCAATTTTGGATAAGAAAAGATGTGGCTAAAATAGGTATTTTGGGTATTTGATCTGTTATTTCTTCTCTTTTCACACCACTTTGAAGATTGTTTCATTAAAATTTTATAAACATGTAATGTTTGGTGTAATTGCACAGGTGAGTTTTACTTTTTCTTGGACTCTTTTAGCACAATTTCATGAAAATTGTCAAAACTAGCGGAATTTTGTGTGTTTAGCTTTTCATTTCTTTTCCTAAAGTGCTTAAAGAACTTTACTGAAATTTGTTGTCTGGATATGTTGTTAGCAGAGATAGTGCTTTGTTTTTGGCATTTGGGTCCCTTTTTAAAAAATATATAATAAAGTGGTATTTTGGGAATTTAGTTCATCACTACTTCTCCTTCATAATAAGCACTGTAAAAATTTAAATAAAATTTCTGTATATCTTGTATCTACCTCGACATTGCTTTGAAGATTTTTTATTCAAACTTAATCAGCTAAGTAAATGAAAACTTTTATTGTTCTTTAGCTTATTTTAGAAAAAAAGTTGTGAAAAAAGTCCAAAAAAATGCGAGAACAGTATGTAATTGCTTCTTTTAAACTGCTTGAAGAAACTTAATGAAATATTTTGATTTCATATTTGGCTGTGGTTGACAAAAATATGATATTTTGAGAATTTAGCTTGTCTTTGTATGTAAATTGCTTGAAGCATGATTTTAACTAGGTAGGTTAGATGGATGGTTGGTGTTTTAAGCTTAATCAATTTTTCCTTTTTTCATTGCCTTGAATTGTTTGTTTTTTTTAATTAGCACAGTATCCAAAATAAAGGTCATTCTGAAAGTCAAATTTTGGAAGGAAGTTTGTCATTGTTTCTTCTCCTGTGCTGCTACAATGATTATTTTCAGACTGTATAAACAAAAAAAGTTCATTTTAGTTTTGATAGATGTACAGTAAGATCTGTTTTCTCTTTTTCTCATATTTGGAAAAGTTTCTATCAAAATTTTGGAAACAAGAGGTTATTTGGTAGTTACGTTTTCTTAAGATGCTCATCCACAATTCTAATCTGCTTCCACAGACAAACATCTTTTAAGAAAATCATTGATACATGTATACAAATCTGTCATCATGCATGTGTTAACACATTTTTTTATCAGTGTAAACAACACAGTTTTAACTTTGAAAATTATCCAATCATGATGTCACAGTTCTTGTCATGTATTATTTGCAGTGTCTTTTCTCAGTCATATAAAATTAAACATTATGGATATATGATTACCTGTTTTGTTTCCTGCCTCAGACTTCATCACGTAGATGACCACCCAACTGGAGGTGCTGCGTTGGAAGATGTTGACTTTACGAAAGCATTTGCCGTGAGTTTATTTGATTAGTTCAGCTGCTAAGTATACACAAGGTCTTATATGAGTATTGACTACATATGACATTTATTGAGCTTGCTATGTATATATGTATATACATGATCTGTATGTAAGTATTGATGACATATGACATTTATTGAGCTTGCTATGTATATACACGATCTTTATGTGAGTATTGACAACATGTGGCATTTATTGAGCTTGCTATGTAAACACAAGATGTTTAAATGAGTATTGATTACATATTAAAATTTTTTGAGCTTGCTATGTATACACACAATGTTATATGACAATTAACTACATATGACTTTGATTGATCTGCTACGAATACATAAGATATTACAGAGTGTTGACTAGATATGACATTGATTGATCTTGCTAATTATACACAAGATCGGACATGGTTCAAAAACTTTTTTTGTGGTGCTATAAAGCCCCACAGTTCTGGTGTGCCATAAAATCAATCAATCAATCATTGAGGAGTTTCAGTTGTATTATTACTTATTTCATCCATTTATGCTACAAGTAGAAAATAAATTGTTAGAATTACATTACATCAAGGAGATCGCCTTGGTTGCATGCATGGAAGGTATTTTAAACATGACATCATCAGACTGTCCTGAAGAGAATAATTCACCAAGACACAAAATCTAAAACAAGTGGACTGAATGAAGACAAGTACAGTGGGACCCCGCTATAACACGGTAGTTGGGAGCCATAGAATCCAACCGGGCTATGAACCGAACCGTGTTATAAGCAACCATGTACAATACCAACACATTTTTGGATTTAATTGGGGGGGGGGTACATAAAGACGGGTGCGAAAATGCATGGCACAATTACCATTTTTGATCAATATATATTAAATGAGAAAAACATTTGCTGTGGTAACAGAAATTACAGATATAATATATTACTTTATTCAGAGAACCATGCATTGATGCATACACGTGTCTAATTTATGTATAAATGTATAATCTATTGCATGAAAAGAGTATCAACACCGTGTACTCACCAGCGAATCTTGTAACATACATTGAATCCATAATACAAATATTTCCATCGAAAATATCCACACACGGATGTAAAATATTCAATAATTTTGTCACAGATCATTATGTGACTGAATTCAATGAAAAGAAAAAAAACAAAAATTACGTAACGGGTGTACGTAATGAATGATGAAATAGTACATGTCCATCGATTAAATAATGGAAGCTAAAGTGTATTCTTATAATAACTACATGTACATCTCAGGATCTCTCTGTCTCTGAATTCAGTCATTGTAAATTTCAGCAAAGTTTCCCACCCAAGCTGCTAGTCAAAGTCCTTTGAACTTGCCGCCCAGCTATTGCGTCATGTTCTTTTGATGTACTCTAATAAATACAGCAGGCAGAACTGGCTTAACCACTGAATTATGTCACAGTTTAGCTCGGCAGTTCACTTTGATGATAAACAATGTACTTAAATTAATTGATTTATACATTCTGGTGAGAATCTTTTATCAACCGCCGCATTGGCTGTTGCTTAGTTGTGTATGAAATTAAGAGAACATATATCTGAGATTATTTTGAGCAACGATTGTATTCGGAATGCATTCAAGACAAAGTAGACACGATGGCTTCATTACTCGGGAATCAGTAATTATAATATTGACACTTATGAGCTGTAATTTTTCAACAATAAACAAAGATCAAAGTTCTCAGTAGGCCCAGCAATTGGTTTGTATTTCCGACGTTTATTTTCGCACAAAACTAGAAGAAATTTGATAATACATTTTCTACACGTTCTTTTTCGCACTGTTTAGACGAATATGAGAATGACAATTAAACTCTTAACTTTTTCTTTTTCATACTAATTTTTTTTTTTTTATTTTTTTTTTGGTCTTTGAGAAAAATACCTGTAATAAATTACCCGAAATTTCGGGAGCCATGCCACGACCGGGTTATATCCGAATTCGGGTTATAGCGGGGCGGGTTATAGCGGGGTCCCACTGTATGAGATGCAAATTCATGAAAGTTCTGTTAACCTAGATTAGAAACTGCATGTGACAATCATTGTTTTCAAGGTTACAATTTCAATCATTGAAAATAGCTTCCATCATTTATTTGGTAATGCAAGCATATGAAAATGTCCATTGCTTAAGACTTAAGAACAGAAGGATGCAGGTTTAATTCCAAACATTGGATTAGCATTTATCAGCTCGGCATGGCACACTACTTGTATCAACATAATATAACCTTCAGAGTGTTGCACTGCTGTGAAACACACAAAGCAATCCAAACCAAGGTATTTTAAAGTTGTCTTTTGAAGCTTCAACATTTATAGTTCCTACATTGTACGATTTAAACATTGTTTGGTTAGTCATTCATAAAGACTTTTTTTAGATAAAAAGTACAGTGTAGTTTTAGTGTTTTTTTCAATTAATAATAAATACCACATTACATTTTTCATTTCGAAATTATATTCAATATAAGATTTTGCTTATCAACAGCCCAAAAGAAGGGTGAGTAACTCTGAGGAAATGCACATTTTTAATATCCAATGCAGTTGAGATTGCCTTTACCTGCATATGTAATGCTCCAGATTATTATAATCCTGTCTTTATACCATTGAGATTATCCTTACCTGCATATATATTAGATTATCTTCACCACATGTTAACACAAACTGTAAATCACAAACTTTCCAAAAGTTTACCAGTTTTTGTCATACTCAGGAATGGCAATTCATATTGTCACTTTATGTTGGCAGTGGTGTAGTAGCACCATTTATGCTAAAGTCTCACCACCCAATTAATAATTATTATGTGTACAACATTATGCATGCAACTGACATTGACCCTATGTCTGTCACTACTCTGAGGACTTAGTCATTAGGTAAAGCTTGGAAACTGTTAAGATCTACTAGGTTCTCACATTAATTTAAGTTTTAGGATATTAGTACTAATATTTACCTTGATGAGATTGAAGTGTGTAATTAAAAAAATATGTAATAATAACATTATTTTTGGGCAAGATGCTATGCTCTTTTAAGCACATGTATTGATTTTTGAAGAAACTGAATTTGTTATGATGTTTTGCATAGAAGAGACTATGTTCCGTAATTGAAATGCCTTTATTTCTTATTTTATTTTACATGCTTTTTTTAAATTAAAATTTAATAAAGCTAAAACATTATGATTTACAGTTATCCTATCACCATAGTTATGCTTGTATTACAGTAGACTTTGTTCATATTTTATGTACTTTTAGATGTTTTGAATCACCTTGAAGCATAGGTCACCTTTTTGCGATATGCATGATTATTAAATTCATATACACTATTTTGTTATTTTCTCTATTTGTGCATTGTATCTGTTACCTCCATTTCATACAAAGGGTTACCTCCTTTTAGTAAATTTTTTTAAAACTGTACATTATCTGGTGGATAGACCATTTTTTGTAAGTTAAACAATGATTATAAGAAATGGTTATCAATCAGAATAGGTAATTATATAAAATTATCTATTTGTTTTAAAAAAAAATAAAACTGAATTCCATTATGTATTGAATAGCAATATAACTACATGTACCATGAGGTTTTTATTTTTTTATGGAAAGGGAGGCAACCCATGTGCATTTAATACTAAAGGAGTAAAATAAAGTACCACATATATGGTGTTACATTCATGTTTGATCATGCTTTCTAGAACTCTAGTATTAACCAGTGCTTTAAATTTATCTTGACAGTGATGTCCATTTTTATACATACAGTAATATTTTCAGAACTACTGTAATATCACCAGAGTTTCATCTGCTATGTTGTCAGTCGTTTGGTCAAGTGATATCCAATAAATTCACTATATGCAGAAACAACAGTGGTAATATCCATGTCTGTATTCAGAAAGAAAAAAGTCTCTTAATAGTTTTTATTTATTTTTAAATATTTACCACTTTGAGTTACCATAGAAGAGTTATGCTGCTTAGTAATTTAATAACCTGAAGGACAGGTAAAGTTAGATGGGTCATAAATGATTGGAGAATTACATGGGAATTCTGGCTTTGTAGCTTCTCATTCAATCCATGTCTGGGTAGGTGGGGGGACTATGGCAAATATTTCACAATGAATATTTGAATATGAATCAAATATGGGCTACATATATTCAGATGGTTAAAAGGTAGATTCATTTCAAATTATATGCAGTAAAGAACTGGATTTTCAAAGAAACGCTTTCATATTAATGTTAAGTAATGTTTTTCCAAGAATTTGATACAGTATAGTATGAGATAGAACTGACCTAAGTGTAAATGCTGTATGTTTAGATTTTCAAGCAAAAAAATTGATTAAGTGTGACTTGTTCAGTTGCATTTGTAACTTTTTTTTCTGTTACCTAAATGTATTGCTGGTTGCATTATGAATGTAAGTGTAGATTATGGGTCAGAGTTAAAGATAAAAAGTACATATCATACAAGTCTTAAAAGTACATGTCATTCCAGTCTAAAAAGTACATGTCATTCCAGTCTTAAAAGTACATGTCATTCCAGTCTTAAAAGTACATGTCATTCCAGTCTAAAAAGTACATGTCATTCCAGTCTTAAAAGTACATGTCATTCCAGTCTTAAAAGTACATGTCATTCCAGTCTTAAAAGTACATGTCATTCCAGTCTTAAAAGTACATGTCATTCCAGTCTAAAAAGTACATGTCATTCCAGTCTTAAAAGTACATGTCATTCCAGTCTTAAAAGTACATGTCATTCCAGTCTAAAAAGTACATGTCATTCCAGTCTTAAAAGTATGTGTCATACCAGTCTTAAAAGGTGGTAATGTAAGTTAATTTCTTATATAGTGGTATATCTCTCAAGACCAAAACCTCAATAATCCCAGTATCCTAGCAACTGAATCATGTTTCTGGTGACAAGATATTTCCTTTAATTTCAATACATTGAAACGTTTTCAACCAGAATATTATACTTCATATATTCATATTATACTAGGGGCTCTGATTGGAATAAGGTGATTGCCTTCATGTACATCTCACCTATGTCCACATTGAAACTTAGTCAATGTGAGTATGTGAGAAAGCTTGCCGTTAATTTTCCATGAGTTGTTGGTTCTTCCAAAGTTCTTTATATTAAATATATTGGCAGCCATGTATAATGTTATATGCTGAAAAATTATGTTAAATACCACTAAACCAAATCAAATCAAACCATATCATCAACATCATCATCATCATCATCACCAAACTCTTAACCCATGAGGTCGGTAGGGCACCACATTTGACTTTACAACTGATTCTCTCCATCTTTACCTGTTCTGTACTGGTCTTTGGGAATGGGACTTCCTGTTTATTCTTGGATGCAAGGTATTATCATTTACTTCTGTGTTAGGGGATACCTGATCAATTTTAATTCTTTGATGATAATGGAGAACCTTACAAACCCCAAAACTCTCAAAGCTTGGGCAAGATGGATTAAAATTTGTTTCACCACCATAGACAAAATGAAAATTGAACCAACATTGTGATTTAGTATCGAAGTCAAAATATCTGGCAGTTTTAGCACCAACTATAAGTTGGTTCTATTCATGAATTGTGAAAAGGAAAAAGGAAGACCTGAATACTTATGCCACACTGGTAGAATATTGTGACTCGAGTTCTTCTGTTGCTATGCTGTAAATATTTGGCAATGGTCAGATTGTACAAGGGAAAAATATAGAAAATGAAAATGTATCTAGGGACTTACTTAAAATTCATTGATGTTGTCCTGTAAACTAGATTTTAAATTGAAAATAAATTAAGTATTAGTTCATATTTGTTAATAGTAATACCAAGATAGAATCACTAAAGAAAATAAAACTTGAAAAAAGACATGATTTTATGTTTGTGTGGAACATCTTTTTTGGTATCTGATAAGGGAGGTAACTCAGTTTGGACTGCCGTTTGTGTATATGAATCCTGTAATTGAAGAAAATTAATGATGGGTTTTTTTTTGGTGAAATATATTTTGTTCCAGTAACATGTAAGTGTTAGCAATACAATACATAATGTGATTCTGCCAGAGCATTAAATGATCTGTAATATTAGATGAGTTTGATTATCGAATTCATTACTGTTGTTATTGTAGGGTTTAATGCCATTTTTCAGCACATGATAGGCTATATATGGCGGCCAGTATTAATGGTGGAGGAAGAACCGGGACAATTCAGAGAAAGAACCACCCACCCATGAGAAGCTACTTGCAAGTTTTCTCACATACCCACATTGGCCAAATCTCTGACTCTAACCTATGCAGACAGGTGAGATGGCAGTGATCCATAACAGAAAGCACTTTAGACCACTCGGACACTCAGGACCCCGAGTTCATTGCCCTGGGTGGATTTAAACTTTAAAATTCTGACCTAAAATATTTCTTTTGACTGCAGTTTTTGCCCTAAAACATGTAAATTATACTTTTCTTGTACCACAGTATAGGGCTTCCCTTCTCACTGTTTTTGGATGAGGGACCAACATATTTTTTACAATCATATTAAGCCCTTTCATTTCCTTATATTCTCCATTAAAACTCCATTTTTCATGATTCAAAATCATTTTCGATAATTTCGTAAAACTTCTGTGAAAACCTTTTCCTCACTTAAACTGACTTGAGATGATTTTGTTAGTCATCCATTAAAACTATGTTCTCATTAATTCAACCACATTTTAGATGAGTTTATAAACATCCATTATAACTATTTTATTTGCTTCAAACGCAGTTTATACAATTTTGTCAAGCCATGAAAAAAATGCATGACATGTCTCACAGTATAGGTTTATATAAAAGAAATCTCATATTTAACATCCAAATTCAGTATTGAAATATATTTCACTATTTTCAGTGCCTTGAACAGCTTGTTGTGGATTTTAATTGTTGGATATTTTAATGTTTGAATGAATTAGATTAGTTGATATGTTTTGGATATCTACACAGGATAAATTGATGACAAAGTTTTTGTTTTTTCTTTTAGGGAACTACAGATCCGCTTTGCTGCATATGTGCCTCTGACAAGGTTTTGATTGTGGTAAGTTGAAAAAATCCAAACAAATAATGCAATCTCATTTTTAATGTGTATTACTCTAGGGTGATAGAGCAAAGGAGTAATTCTGTTGGTACTTAAAAGATGTCTATTTTTAAGGTGCTGTTAAAAAAATGCTGTGATCATTACATCAGTATGGTATACACTTGTATTGTATAAACTCTGGGAGAGAATAGGAATACAATGTTTAGTTGCAGTGTATGTCTTTATTAAATAGCAAAAGTTAAGAAATATTTATGCAATTTGAAATAACTACTATAACAGTCATTTGAAAGAAGATGATAAATTCAGCAAAAATTACATGAGACCTGTGGAAATATTTATTTATTTATGCCATAAATTAACTCTGCATATTTTCAGGCAAATTATTTTAAGATGATCTAGACCTGTAGATACAGATATTGTAATATGACCGGGCCATATGTTGTTTGTTGAGGCTTTCTATTGCATTATGCCATTACGATTTCAAAACTTGTTTGATACTAACAAATTACATTCACAACCATTATATTTGTATCTATTTGGTAAGAAGAATGTATGACTTTTTAAAAATATTTGTTTATCTGTTTCTTCAATGCATGTAATGTAGACAGATCTGATATTGCATAAATGACAGATGTTGTGCTTATTTTGTCTACATGTCACATATATAGCTGACAGTCACATAGTTAGACAGATTGCATAGTTACCTTACAGACTACATAATTTACTGATTGCATAATTTACTGACAGATTGTGTAGTTTGTGACCTTAGTAATGTGTAATTTTAATCAAAAGTGACCGTTGATGTGTTTTTTCTACAGGGTCGTGAATCAGGGACATTGAACAGGTATTCCATGCCAATGTTGTCCATGACACACAAGTATGTCCTGGATAGTCGACCTCACCAGCTGGCTCTCAATTGTGTTTCTAGGTAAAGATTTCATTGATGTGCATATTGTTACTTAGAAATATGATGTTGTAATTAAAAGAAAAATTATTGTACTTTATTTGTCTGTGTGTTATACTCAGAACATTTTACTGCTGTTTAAAGAGTTGGACAGGGATAATCACGTAGGTCACTCTCAAGTTATAATACAGTTCATGATAAACACTGAAAGTATACAGCACTATTAAAACTACCTTATACTGAAGCTATGTACAATCAAGTCTGTGGTTATTTTTAGGTATATTATTATAGACCTCATGTTAAGGATACATTGTAGAGCTGGTGTAATGGACACATCATTGACCTCGTTTAAAATTCACTATGTAGACCCCATATATAGGACACATTGTTGACCTAATGTTTAGGACTCATTGTAGACCTCGTATGCAGGACACATTGTAGACCTCATGTATAGGACACATTGTTGATCTCGTGTATAGGACTCATTGTAGACCTAATGTTTAGGACTCATTGTAGACCTCATGTTTAGGACTCATTGTAGACCTCATGTTTAGGACTCATTGTAGACCTCATGTTTAGGACTCATTGTAGACCTCATGTTTAGGACTCATTGTAGACCTCATGTTTAGGACTCATTGTAGACCTCATGTATAGGACGCTTTGTACATCTCATGTATAGGATGCTTTGTAGATCTCATGTATAGGACACTTTGTAGATCTCATATGCAGGACACTTTGTAGATCTCATATGCAGGACACATTGTAAAACTCGTATATAGTACACAATGTAGAACTCGTATAGGATAAATTCTAAATCCCATGTATAGTACACATTTTAGACCTTATGTATAGGGCAAATTGTAGATCTCATCAATAGAACACATATCTTTGATTCATGCATACTTCTGAATGTGTTTGATCTTCGACCAGAGTGCATACCTTGTGAATGTCTATTGCAATGTCCTCTGATGTAGAACATGTTTTTGTTGAGTCTATCAATTTCCACACAATGGGGTAAAAACGTATTTAATTTGGTGATTTGTGGCACAGCAACACCGGTAGGTTATTTAGTGCTGATGTATTTGTAGCAAAGTGCCTTTCCCAGGGACACTAATGTAACTGACCCAGACTGGTCTGATAGTCGGATTATCGGGACACACTATTGTAACTGACCTAGACTGGTCTGATAGTCGGATTATCGGGACACACTAATATAACTGACCCAGACTGGTCTGATAGCCGGATTATCGAGACACACTATTGTAACTAACCCAGACTGGTCTGATAGCCAGATTATCGGGACACACTATTGTAACTGACCCAGACTCGTCCGATAGTCGGATTATCGGGACACACTAATGAAACTGACCCAGACTGGTCTGATAGTCGGATTATCACCAGCACCCTTCCGGTCATTAGTCTGGAATGCTAACCACTGAGCAACAGTGGATCTCAACAATATTTGATGTGACTGAAGAATTATTTGGGATAATTTACTATCATAGAAAATATTGAACTTTTTTAAGAATGTTATTTGTAGAACCGTCTTTCACTCTATATGTGTTTGGATGTTACCTTCTTTTTCATTTTACATATAGTATTAAAAGATTGTAATTTCATACAAAACTATGAATTTTGGTTAGGGACCATTTTTCCTTTATATTTCACCAAATAATCTGGAATTCTAACACAACTTCTAGAGCTGTACCGATTAATCGACCGTACTCATAATTGGGCCGATTATTAGAACCATCAGTATAATTGGTATCGGCAGAAATAATCGGTGCCGATGCAAATAAATTTCCAAAATATAATTTCAATTATAACATTCATCTTGACATGGCTTGAATTTTAAACAGATTAAATAGTGGAAACTAAGGAATAAACATTTGATTTGGGGATTAATTGAAAGACAATTTATTCTTAAAAGTAACTGCTGTTTTAAACTAGCACTGAGAACTCCCAATTATTACTTTATATCCTCGATTTTCATTTTCTTCTAAACAAGAAAAGTCCTACATGTTCTGTTGCATCACCTGTGAATTATTGTTGTGATGAAATAATTACTTTTCTATAAAGAATTCACATCTTCACTAAATAGAATGTTAAGTTTAAACATTATTCATGTAATTTAATGATTTTTTTTACCTATTTAACCATACAAAAATAAAAAATAAACCAGAACAAAAACATAAGCCATAACAATAAAATCGTCCATAATTAATTTAAGTCCCAAGAATGATCACTACGAATGCTTAACTCCAATGCTACAGCGCCATTCCCTCGAAAGAAACTTACACGAGTTAACATCTGGCATTTTTAGACCATATATACCAATGTTAATTACCATTGTTAAATGTTGTTGTTGTAGCTGTTGTTGTAGAGTTCAATGCCATTTTTCAGCACACATTAGGCTATACATTGTGGCCAGTATTATTGGTGGAGGAAGAACCTGGGTATGTAAAAATTAATCTTGTCCCCGGGCTCCAAACACGCTAGCTATGCCTCTGCATCAATGTACTGGTATAGTTAGCTTTCAAAATTCCTCTTGTCACAAGCCAGTTTCAGGCATTTTAATGATTAACTGGCCTGTACTGCTGTTGCAAAACTATAGAGAAATTCACCAACTATCATCAGAGGAGATGCCAAAACATCAAGCTTTCCACTGCGTGGAAAGTTGTGATGTTTGTTCAGCCAAAAGACAAAACTAAAATTGATTGATCTTGATCTTAGTTGATCTATATTAGAATTTTAGCTTTTATTATTACCCCTCTTCATGAGCATGTAAATTATGATGGTTATGTGCCTTGTACAATCAAACATGTGTACCTTTATAAACATATTGCCTCAATTTGTAGGGTCGCTTTTATCATTGAAAATGAGTAACTCGTGAGAGGTGATTCATTGTAAATGAAACAGCTATTAAGGACTATCTGAAATGTTATCTAGAAGAATGCAATTTGGTCGAAACAACGAATAAAGCAAAATCTGCATCCAATATGTTTGGGAATAAATATGGATTTAAGTGACGCTATGCACGCTTTGCTCTGTGTAAGTACTGTACATTATAGTACATGGTCTCCCAGGTCCATGAATTATGAAGTCTTGTATTTACCTTTATTTAATTTCGTGTTAGAGAAATCAGAAAATATGCACATGCAAAATAATAATAAAATCGATCATAGTATTTTATAACAGTTTAATAATTGTCGGGTCACTGAAAGTTACTTTTTGAACATGCCTATGTCTAAAGACATGGAAAAAATTATTGTTTCATGTTCCAAGATTTATAGCCGTTACAGTAGTCAACAAAAAGACCTAAAAACGTTAAAGTTTAGACATTGGCCTGAGGATAGGCCGACCATCCTCCCCTCCCTTCTTCCAGGCCTTTATTTTTTTCCTAAATTATTAAGCTTATACGCAAGTATATATACTGTCATAATGAAATAATCGGTCTCATAATCGGTATCAGCAATTTTAATAATCGGCCATACACAGTATCGGCATAATCGGCAAAAAGTGACATCAGTACAGCTCTAACAACTTCAAATATAGCACTATCTCTGATTAATATTTCAATTTCTTAATGTATAATAATAAAATGATAGAAATATTGCATAGTTTAACGGTTTGATGCTTGTTATATTTCATATATTTGCTGATACATTGCTGGTAAATGTTGTGTTTGGACAGAGTAATTACGATGTTTTACAGGATAAAAATTCTACTTGTCTTAAAGATCAGCTAAATAGAGATACACTTAAGAAAGAACTTGTACATTATGATATGGGGGTTGATTGTTATTTAATGATTAAATACTTTTATCACTGAACACTACTGAAGACACACTCCATACGTTTCCATATCAACAGCCTGCCTTTCAATAACATGAGTGTAATTTTGAATTTTATTGGTATAAGCATTAGTGTTTTTTTTAACAACTTTTACATTTAACGTGTTAGTTTTTACTTACAATCAAGTTACTTATCTGTTACTGACGATACTGGGGTATTGACCTTGACCCTAACAAACTTTTACTGTTTCAATAATAATTTGAAAAATGGAATTTTTATTTTAGTCGTCTGTCAATCATTGACATTAGTGGAGTATTGACCTTCTTTGACCTTGACACCAAGATCACAGACCAGGATGGGAAGGAGACTGTAGGAGAACATCTAAAGTTTGAGAGGAAAGATGTTTGGGATATGAAATGGGCTGAGGTAGGGAACATTTCTCAAATGTGTGTATAAATGTCATGCTACAGTAATGTATAGATGTTATAGACTTAGATAACTTTTGTATGTAAAGGCTTTGTCATAGTCATTACATTTATCATAATTTAACATCTTTTTAAAGCTTTAATCAAAGACTGGATATCGTATATGATAGCATGGTTTACATGTTTAAACAATATTTATAGCTGAATCATTCTGTAGAAAGAAAGATATAAATAATTTCAGTAACTCAAACGAATTGTATTGCACTTAGGTAAATATTTCTTCAGAAAAATGAATGAAAGTAATGCTTCTTTGGATGTGAGAATTCATGTCATCATGACTATAACTTCACTGTATAGTTTAAGTTCTTATTATCGACGTTTCAAGTTCTTACTATGGATGATTCAAGCTCTTACTATCGATTTAAGTTCTTACTATTGATGATTCAAGTTCTTACTGTGGAGTATTTAAGTTCTTACTTTGATGATTTAAGTTCTTACTATTGATGATTTAAGTTCTTACTATTGATGATTTAAGTTCTTACTATTGATGATTTATGTTCTTACTATTGATGATTTAAGTTCTTACTATTGATGATTCAAGTTCTTACTGTGGAGTATTTAAGTTCTTACTTTGATGATTTAAGTTCTTACTATTGATGATTTAAGTTCTTACTTTGATGATTTAAGTTCTTACTATTGATGATTTAAGTTCTTACTATTGATGATTTAAGTTCTTACTGTGGAGTATTTAAGTTCTTACTTTTGATGATTTTAAGTTTTTACTGTGGAGTATTTAAGTTCTTACTTTTGATGATTTAAGTTTTTACTGTGGAGTATTTAACTTCTTACTTTTGATGATTTAAGTTCTTACTGTGGAGTATTTAAGTTCTTACTATTGATGATTTAGGTTTTTACTGTGGAGTATTTAACTTCTTACTTTTGATGATTTAAGTTTTTACTGTGGAGTATTTAACTTCTTACTTTTGATGATTTAAGTTTTTACTGTGGAGTATTCAAGTTCTTACTTTTGATGATTTAAGTTTTTACTGTGGAGTATTCAAGTTCTTACTTTTGATGATTTAAGTTTTTACTGTGGAGTATTTAAGTTCTTACTTTTGATGATTTTAAGTTTTTACTGTGGAGTATTTAAGTTCTTACTTTTGATGATTTAAGTTTTTACTGTGGAGTATTTAAGTTCTTACTTTTGATGATTTTAAGTTTTTACTGTGGAGTATTTAAGTTCTTACTTTTGATGATTTAAGTTTTTACTGTGGAGTATTTAAGTTCTTACTTTTGATGATTTTAAGTTTTTACTGTGGAGTATTTAAGTTCTTACTTTTGATGATTTAAGTTTTTACTGTGGAGTATTTAAGTTCTTACTTTTGATGATTTAAGTTCTTACTATTGATGATTTAAGTTCTTACTATTGATGATTTAAGTTCTTACTATTGATGATTTAAGTTCTTACTGTGGAGTATTCAAGTTCTTACTTTTGATGATTTTAAGTTTTTACTGTGGAGTATTTAAGTTCTTACTTTTGATGATTTAAGTTCTTACTATTGATGATTTAAGTTCTTACTATTGATGATTTAAGTTCTTACTGTGGAGTATTTAACTTCTTACTTTTGATGATTTTAAGTTTTTACTGTGGAGTATTTAACTTCTTACTTTTGATGATTTAAGTTTTTACTGTGGAGTATTTAACTTCTTACTTTTGATGATTTAAGTTCTTACTTTTGATGATTTAAGTTCTTACTTTGATGATTTAAGTTCTTACTATTGATGATTCAAGTTCTTACTGTGGAGTATTTAAGTTCTTACTTTGATGATTTAAGTTCTTACTTTTGATGATTTAAGTTTTTACTGTGGAGTATTTAACTTCTTACTTTTGATGATTTAAGTTCTTACTTTGATGATTTAAGTTCTTACTATTGATGATTCAAGTTCTTACTGTGGAGTATTTAAGTTCTTACTTTGATGATTTAAGTTCTTACTTTTGATGATTTAAGTTCTTACTGTGGAGTATTTAAGTTCTTACTTTGATGATTTAAGTTCTTACTTTTGATGATTTAAGTTCTTACTGTGGAGTATTTAAGTTCTTACTTTGATGATTTAAGTTCTTACTATTGATGATTCAAGTTCTTACTGTGGAGTATTTAAGTTCTTACTTTGATGATTTAAGTTCTTACTTTTGATGATTTAAGTTCTTACTATTGATGATTTATGTTCTTACTGTGGAGTATTTAAGTTTTTACTGTGGAGTATTTAAGTTCTTACTTTTGATGATTTAAGTTCTTACTTTTGATGATTTAAGTTCTTACTTTGATGATTTAAGTTCTTACTATTGATGATTCAAGTTCTTACTGTGGAGTATTTAAGTTCTTACTTTGATGATTTAAGTTCTTACTTTTGATGATTTAAGTTCTTACTTTTGATGATTTAAGTTCTTACTTTTGATGATTTAAGTTCTTACTTTGATGATTTAAGTTCTTACTATTGATGATTCAAGTTCTTACTGTGGAGTATTTAAGTTCTTACTTTGATGATTTAAGTTCTTACTTTTGATGATTTAAGTTTTTACTTTTGATGATTTAAGTTCTTACTTTTGATGATTTAAGTTCTTACTTTTGATGATTTAAGTTCTTACTTTGATGATTTAAGTTCTTACTATTGATGATTCAAGTTCTTACTGTGGAGTATTTAAGTTCTTACTTTGATGATTTAAGTTCTTACTTTTGATGATTTAAGTTCTTACTTTTGATGATTTAAGTTCTTACTATTGATGATTTATGTTCTTACTGTGGAGTATTTAAGTTTTTACTGTGGAGTATTTAAGTTCTTACTTTGATGATTTAAGTTCTTACTTTTGATGATTTAAGTTCTTACTTTTGATGATTTAAGTTCTTACTATTGATGATTTATGTTCTTACTGTGGAGTATTTAAGTTTTTACTGTGGAGTATTTAAGTTCTTACTTTTGATGATTTAGGTTCTTACTTTGGAGTATTCAAGTTCTTATTATTGATGATTTATGTTCTTACTGTGGAGTATTCAAGTTCTTATTATTGATGATTTAGGTTCTTTCTTTGGAAGTTTTAAATTCTTATTATTGATGATTTAGGTTCTTACTGTGGAGTATTGAAGTTCTTATTATTGATGATTTAGGTTCTTACTGTGGAGTATTCAAGTTCTTATTATTGATGATTTAGGTTCTTACTGTGGAGTATTCAAGTTCTTATTATTGATGATTTATGTTCTTACTGTGGAGTATTCAAGTTCTTATTATTGATGATTTAGGTTCTTACTGTGGAGTATTCAAGTTCTTATTATTGATGATTTATGTTCTTACTTTGGAAGTTTTAAATTCTTATTATTGATGATTTATGTTCTTACTGTGGAGTATTCAAGTTCTTATTATTGATGATTTTAGTTCTTACAATTAATATTTTAATGTATTCCTTGTTAGGACAACCAGGAATTGTTTGCCATGATGGAAAAGACCAGGATGTACATCTTCCGTAACCTAGATCCAGAGGTACAGTCATGTTAACAGATGATTTAGAACTATATTTGTTTTTAATTTTCAGATCCATGAAACATTTTTGTCAATAATGTTGTCTTCTTTGTCCAAATAATATGGCTCCAATGTCTATGTAGTAATCTTATTAGAACATGAAAAGTAAAGATATTTTAGCACTTAATGTTGAATTCATAATCATCTTTTACCTTTTGTTTTAATGGTGAAAAATAATTTAAAAAATCAGTTTAATAATGTGACTTTATGAATATATATTTATGAGATATAGTAGTTCACTGGTTGGCATGCTGGATTTGTGAGTGAAAGGGTGCAGGTTCAGATCCTAACAATAGCATATGTATGAATAAGTACTGTGATGTGTCCTTGAGGAAGTCAAATTACATCAAATTCCTTGTTGCTAAGTAACCTACTTTTTATATGTCAGAAAAGGTGGTAGACTTAACTTAAATTTGTACTCAAAATGTTTTGGGAAAATAGCTTAGACTATTTTGTGTTTAGATTCATGCACGAAAGGTTCTAGGAAAACCATGCATGAAGGTATACAGTATTGTAAGGTATACAGTATTGTAAGGTATATATTATTGTAAGGTATACAGTATTGGAAGGTATACAGTATTGTAACTGTCTTTTTATAGGAACCAATCCTGAGCAGTGGCTACATTTGCCAGTTTAATGACTTGCAGATTAAATCCGTTCTTCTGGATGAGATTGTGAAGGATCCAGAAAATCCAACAAAGGAATGCATTGCAGAAATGGAGATCAAGGTGATTATTTTCTCACATTGTGCAAACAATGAATGGTTATGTGGTATGTAGTATTATCCATCCACCCATCCACCTGTCTGTCCATCCATTCATTCATCCATCTGTGTGTCTGTCCATCCATCCATCCATCCATCCATCCATCCATTGTAGTTAAGCTTTGCATTAGGTCAGTTTCAGGCACATTTTGGAACATATTATTGCTGTGAATATGTTTGAAATCTCTAATTTATGTGAAAAATCATTTGCACATATGAGAAAGGGATGTGAGAAAGGGTTGTGGGTCATACTTACCCAAGAAGAGGGTACTGAATGATGCTATACACAGGTTGGATCTTGCGTTTATCAGGCAGTTGCCAGCTTTTTACCTTGTGATATACTATAAACGTTACCTTGATATACATCAGCTGATCTAAAAATATTGCACTCTTATTAACTGAATGTTAATGCACATATCACACACTATCAAATACCTGTACCATGATTTTTTATGAAAAAGCAATGTGTGGAATGATCGACTAAATTTTCCACTCATTGTGTTTTGTCAATTACATATATTGGCTGTTGTCTGGGAGAAGAACCAATAGATTTGAATCTGTGTTACACAGTGTGATAATATAGCAGTCTGTAAGCAGAGGTCATGTAATATTGTATATTTATCCATGAATCTGTTGGAAAAAGCTTGGAAATTTAAATTTAATTATGCTGTATTCTTTTTTAGTTTTGAAGAAAGCAATTACAATAGAAAGTTAGTAAATAAATTACAGTGTTATTGTTATGATGGATATTCTGGTATCACCCAAGAATTATATGGCTTCCAGTCTTGACTCATTTTACTTTGGTTCACCAACAGTATTCAAAAGCACACTAATCAGTTCTTGGGCAAACAGTGTCATCTTTGAAATGAAGTAGGATGGAAAACTTCCTTGTGATTTAGGGCTTTTTAATGGCATTTGAATAAGATGATCAATCTAGAATTATGGCATTTAAATAAGATGAAAATCTTGAATTTATGGCATTTGAATAAGACGACAATCTAGAATTTATGGCATTTGAATAAGATGACAAAAGCATTTGAATAAGATCTTGAATTTAAGTCATTTGAATATTGAATCCCCATAAAGAGAGGACAGCCATTAGGTCCGCTAGGTTTCTGCAAGTTTGAGAGACTACCTATTGGGTGTTTTTGTTGTAGAGTTTAAAGCCATTTTTCAGTACACAATAGGCTATACATGGTGGCCAGTATTATTGGTGGAGGAAGAACCTGGGAAAACCCACAGAAAGAACCACAGACCCACGAGAAGCTACAGGCAAGCTTTCTCACATAACTACATTAGCCGAATCTTAGACTGAAACCCACGCAGACAGAGGTGAGATGACAGTGATCCATAACGGAAAGCGCTTTATACCACTCGGGGCCACTAACTACCTATTGGAGCTTACACAAACCCAAAATAAAATGAAGAGTGCCTAGAGATGTGCACCTAACTATCTGTGTGATTTTTGTGGATGATATGATAAATTATGTGCCACCTTAAGCCAGTATTGCCAGCCAGTCTTTTAGTTAATTATGCCACCTTAAGCCCGTATTACCAGCCAGTCTTTTAGTCAATTATGCCACCTTAAACCAGTATTGCCAGCCAGTCTTTTAGTCAATTATGCCACCTCAAGCCAGTATTGCCAGCCAGTCTTTTAGTCAATTATGCCACCTGAAGCCAGTATTGCCAGCCAGTCTTTTAGTCAATTATGCCACCTGAAGCCAGTATTGCTAGTCCCATTTAGTGAATTATGATTCCTTGAACCAAGATTACAGACCTTTTTAGTCAATTATGCCATCTTGAACCAGGATTACCTTTTTGCTTTTAGTCAATAATGCCACTTTGGCAGTTGCATTACCAGACCCAATTTGTCAATCATGTCACCTCAAGCGAGGATTACATCACCCTTTTAGTCCATTATTCCACCATAAAACAGGATTGCCAGACCCTTTTAGTCAATTTAGCTGCCTGGATTACAGACACTTCAAGTTCATTATGCCACATTGAGTCAGGATTACCATACCCTTTTAGTCGATTATTCCACCTCAAACAAGGATTACCAGACATGTTTTGTCAATTACACCACTTTGAGTCAGGATTGCCATGCCTGTTTTGTCAATTATGATGTCTTGACCCTGGATTACCTGTTGCCTTTAGTCAATTATAATTATAATGCCTTGACCCTGGATTACCTGTTGCTTTTAGTTAATTATGTGACCTTGAACCATGATTACCTAATACTTTTAGTCATTTAGGCATCATTAAGCCAAGATTACTTGGATTATATAATTTACCCATTAATTCATCACTTTTTGTTAAATGTCAGAATCAGTCAGTCAGTCAAGTGAATATTTTTCCTGAAGTTTTCAGGTTGTAGGTTTTGCAGTTTAATCTTAATTGTCATATTTAAAAAAAAAAAAATACATTGCAGTGAGATGTGGATTTGAACATTGTGGAATGTCAAAAGAATGTGCTACATAAGATTGACGTTATGACCCTATGATACATGTGCATTTCTTCATACATTTATGCTGCATACCATTAACAATTATGTCATTTAACACATAGATTGACTTTCCCATATCTCATCCTGTTAAATTGTATCGATGAGACAATTTTCTTTCATGACAGTCACGTATATGCTAGATTGTAGGACATTTTAATTTGCTCAGAAAATAAAGTATGTCTGGGTTTTTTTCTCCAGTCTTTAAGAGATACTCGTGACCTTCTGGAGAAGGTGGGAATACCTGACGCCCAGCAGTTTATTGAGGACAATCCCCATCCAAGACTTTGGTAAGTTTTACTTCAGTCATTGAACTCTATAACAATCAACTTTAATGGACCACTACTTTTACTTATTGTCAATCAGAAGATTTTCATCACGATAGATATTGGTCAGGGTAAAGACTGGATTAAAATAGGATACAAAACCCACAATTCAAAGCCCTTATTTTTGAAACATTCAGAGGAAAAACAAATCAAGAATACAAGCTCAAAATCCCCCAATCAGACCTCATATTCGGGAATTATTTCACCAAGAAATTTGCACTCATGTTCAAACCCCCAAATCATGTTCGGTATTGAAGATTAAAATCCACAAATCAGGCCATAAGTTCTAAACAGTGTTTGACCGAAAAACCAACCCCCCAAATCAGGATCAAAATCGCCAAATCAGGCCTTGTATTCTGTAAACTATTTGACCAAGAACAATCTCCAAATTAGGCCCCATGTTCTAAAACCTATTTGAGCAAGAAACTCTGACTTTTTATAATGCTGACCGAGGAAATTATTTTAAAAAACTATGTGAGTTATATGACTGACTTAATTCTTCAGTTTTCTTACTTTATGCTTGAGGTTCAGTTGATATGATACTTGGAATACATGTGGTTCCTTGAAATTTTTCAAGTTAGGTAAGGAACTAAATTTTTATCGTAATTCAAATAAAATGAATTCACAATAATTAAGTATGAAAAATGATTATGTTCTGAAAGATCACATTGCAAAAACATAACTCCCAAAATTCCTTGGAGTTTTGTTTATATATTTCTGTTTTTTTAGGCGTCTGTTGGCAGAGTCAGCCCTTGAGCAGTTGAATCTGAAAGTAGCTGAGCAAGCTTTTGTCCGCTGCAAGGATTACCAGGGCATTGAGTTTGTCAAGCGTCTTGGTAACCTGCAGAGTGAAAATATGAAACAAGCTGAGGTAGCTGCATATTTCAGGCGTTTTGAGGAAGCAGAGCGCAAATACCTGGACATGGATAGAAGGTAAAGAAGAAAAGCATGACGTACCTATCATTAAACAAGAAAAGATTCTACTAGCTTTGTGATTAGTCCAGACTAGTATAGCAGTATATCACTACATCTTTAAAATGTAAATGAGTAAAGTAGTTTCAGTGTAAAGTGACAGTGAAAGGAAATAGGAAGGATGAATAGTAATTATAAAGAAATGAAATTTATATTTTTTTCTGTTTTAAGAGATTTGGCAGTGAGCTTGCGGAAGAAGCTAGGTGACTGGTTTCGTGTTGTCCAGCTGTTGAAGACTGGTTCTGGTGGGGATGACTTACAACTGGAGGAAGCATGGAATGCTATTGGGGACTATTATGCTGACAGACAGAAATGGTTTTCATAAATTCCATACTAGTACAATTGTTTGGGAAGAGAAATTCCATTGGAAGGGTTATTATGCATCAGTAGAATGAGATATGATTAGAGAAAGAAGGAAAATATGGTGCAAAAAATCAGAAATGAGGTTCATGAATGAGATTTTACCCATAATTTCACACCATCATGGTGAGATTTCTCATTCCATACATATTATTTTAATTTGTATCATATACCACCGCTCCAGTGGCCCAGTGGTTAGAGCATCCATCGCTAAAGCTGGAGGTCGTGGGTTCGATCCCTGGCCGAGTCATACCAAAGACTGACAAAAATGGTACAACAGCTGCCTCGCTTGGTGCTCAACATTAAGAGGTTAGTGTTAGGAAAGATTTGCCTGTTGTCAGGATAATGTGACTGGGTTGGACATCATGCTATATATCTGCGGCATGATGCCCCAGTGCTAGACATCACTATAAACTGCCTCACTTCAGACAGCATAGTGATACGACTGAAAAATTGTTAAAGCTACGTTAAGAATCATACTAAAAAATATAACAAATGTATCACATACCTTGCTTTGAGGTTTGAGGTATGCTTTGAGGTTTGCTTTGAGGTACTTAGTACAAGAATAATTTTGCAAAATACATGAAGCATGTGTAGCTACTTGTATTCTTAAAAGAAAAATTATTTTCATTTTGCCAGTTATCGATTAAAACCGATACATATTTCAGGCATGTTGCAACAATATTCCTATATTTTGATTGTTACAAAATCAAGAATTTAAATACTCAAATGAAATCATACTTGTATACATGCCATTTATACCATTGTATACATGCCATTTAAATCATTTTATACATGCCATTTATACCATTGTATACATAACATTTATACCATTGTATACATGCCATTTATACCATTTATACATGCCATTTTATACCATTGTATACATGCCATTTAAACCAGTTTATACATGCCATTTATACAATTTTATACATGCCATTTATACCATTTATACATGCCATTTATACCATTGTATACATGCCATTTATACCATTGTATACATGCCATTTTATACCATTGTATACATGCCATTTATGTCAGAGACATCTGATTTATATATCAGTAAAATAATAGTTGTCAAAAACATTATAAGCAAAATATAAATGAGTTCATCATGTATTGCGATGGAAACTACACATAAATTAAACTCTTCTAATCATTTTCTGATGTTCTATAAAGTTTCTAAAGCAATTTAAATGATGCAGTGTCAAAAATATTTTGAAATTCTAAAGAAATTTAAATAGTGTAAAAAATATTCTGAAATTCTAAAGCAATTTAAATGATGCAGTGTCAAAAATGTTCTGACATTCTAAAGCAATTTAAACGATGCAGTGTCAAAATGTTTTGAAGTTCTAAAGCAATTTAAGTGATGCAGTGTCAAAAATGTTTTGAAATTCTAAAGCAATTTAAATGATGCAGTGTCAAAAATATTCTGAAATTCTAAAGCAATTTAAGTGATGCAGTGTCAGAATGTTTTGAAATTCTAAAGCAATTTAAGTGATGCAGTGTCAAAATGTTTTGAAATTCTACATCAATTTATATGATACAGTGTCAAAATGTTTTGAAATTCTGCAGCAATTTATATGATACAGTGTCAAAAATGTTTTGAAATTCTAAAGAAATTTAAATAATGCAGTGTCAAAAATGTTTTGAAATTAAAAAAAATTCTTAAATCCTAAAGCAATTTAAATGATGGAGTGTCAAAAATATTCCTAAATCATAAAGCAATTTAAATAATGCAGTGTCAAAAATTTTCAGAAATTCTAAAGCAATTTAAATAATGCAGTGTCTAAAATGTTCTGAAATTCTAAAGCAATTTAAATGATGCAGTGACAAAAATATTCTGAAATTCTAAAGCAATTTAAATGATGCAGTGTCAGAATGTTTTGAAATTCTAAAGCAATTTAAATGATGCAGTGTCAAAAATATTCTGAAATCCTAAAGCAATTTATAAGATGAATGGTCACCAATGTCCTGAGGCATAAGATTTCAATTAATGAATTGCTTTGGTTAAGTGTTTTATGGCACATCAACACAATTAGGTTATTTAGTTGATGTAGGGTTTAATGCCATTTTCAGCACACAATAGGCTATACATGGCAGCCAGTATTATTGGTGGAGGAAGATCCTGGGAAAACCCCCGGAAAGAACCACTGACCCACGAGAAGCTACTGTCAAGCTTTCTCACATACCCACATTTGCCGAATCTTAGACTCAGTTCCATGCAAACAGAGGTGAGATGGCAGTGATCTGTAACGGAGAGCGCTTTGGACCACTCTGCCACTCAGGGCCCCAGATTATTTGGTACTACGTCAATTGTAGTAAAGTGACTTGCTCAAAGACACACCACATAGCCGACCTAATTTGAACCATCCATTGAATTAGAACCAGTACCTATTCAGTCACACGTATTGCTATCTAACTACTTATTGCTGTTCTATTTAAACATACATGGTACTTAGAGAAGGCATTTTTTTTAAAATACAGGCCTGGGTACTCCAATTACAAAGTTTAAATTAAAAATAATAAAAACATTTAAATTGTATCTGGGTGACTATTCCACATTAAAAGTGCCTTCAATTGGTCCCAAGTATGTTTTATTTTTTATTGGAACAGACACCATGGCACTTGCCTCCATTATTTGCATCTTACAGTGTGCATGAGAGTGCAGCAGAAGTATTCTAAATCTCTGAACTTGCACTGGGCCATTTTAGTGAGATGAGTTTTCATAGCGATTCTACTGACGGTATTGTACAATAACAAATACAATGTGTATATATTAGCTATAAGGATATCATGAATATTTTATGCTTTGAATATGCCATTCTTACTGAATTCACCAAAGTCGATTTAATACAAGACAATATTATAATTAATATTCACCAATTCCTTGGATATAATATGACGATGTATTGTTTCATAACCAGGCAACAGGCAGTGACCTATTATGTGCAGGGAAGGAATCAGGAGAGACTGGCAGAATGTTATTACATGCTGGAGGATTATCCTGGTTTGGAGAAAATGGTTCAGAGCCTGCCTGAGAACCACAAGCTGCTGCCTGTAAGTGGAGAGAGAGAGAGAGAGAGAGAGAGAGAGAGAGAGAGAGAGGGAGAGGGAGAGAGAGAGAGAGAGAGAGAGAGGGAGGGAGGGAGAGAGAGAGAGAGAGAGAGAGGTTCTTTGCATTTTCTTATGTAAAACATACTTTGTTCTTACTGAGAATATCAATGTACTCTCAAGTTACAAATAAAGAAGAATACCAATACAGATATTATAGAGAGTAAGTACTGTTTGAAAGGAGCTGAATGGTATTTAATACTTGAAAAGCCAGTTAATAAGACAAGACTTGGGGTGTATATTTAAGTGTAATTTATATATTTATTTGTATGTACATAGATCTAGAGGGGTAGTTTCTTTTTCAGGACATTGCTTCCATGTTTGTGACTGTAGGAATGTGCAATCAGGCAGTTGATGCATACATCAAGGTAAGCTAGCATATTTGAGATGGCGGCAAAGAATTGGAATGTCATAGCAGGTGATGTGTTGATATTTGTAATGGCAAAGTTTTTTTAAAATCCAAATCCAGGCAGCTTTCCATTTACAAGTAAGCAAAATTCAGTTCTTAAATTTAGCAAGTGGTTTGTATAATACACATGTTCCATATATTTGAATAAAAATTATTGTAGAAATATTAGTTTCAAATTAAGTATTTTTTTCCTTTTAATAACTCTGATTTATGTGTCATAATATGGTTGGTGAACATTTTTTCTTTGAAATATACCTTAGGTTTTAACAATTTGGAAATGTTTACATTTAAAAAAATTAAAATCTCTTGTAGGTGATTTACATAGCATTATTATGTGAACATAGTGTCCGTATATTCGACCTTGAATGTTAATACCGTACCTCCAAATTTGATCTTGGACTAGTTAGCACATCAAATTTGCCATTGTGCTAGAATGTTCTTTTCATTTCTAGTGTAATCATATTAAGGATGCTATAGACTGCTGTGTGAACCTGAACCAGTGGAACATGGCCATTGACCTTGCTAAGACACACAATGTTAAAGAAATTGACTCCCTTTTGGCCAAATATGCACAGTATCTTCTTGAGAAAAACAAGGTTGTCAATGCTATTGAACTCTACAGGAAGGCTGGCCACTATCTGGAGGCAGCCAAGCTAATATTCAAGGTGAGAGACTCTTGTGATAAGTATAATAATGTGATAAGTATAATAATGTGATACATGTAATAATGTGATAAGTATAATAATGTGATACATATAATAATGTGATAAGTATAATAATGTGATAAGTATAATAATGTGATACATATAATAATGTGATAAGTATAATAGTGTGATACATATAATAATTTGATACATATAATAATGTGATACATATTAAAATGATAATGTAATAAGTATAATAATGTGATACATATAATAATGTGATAAGTATAATAATGTGATAAGAATAATAATGTGATAAGTATAATAATGTGATACATATAATAATGTGATAAGTATGATAATGTGATAAGTATAATAATGTGATACATATAATAATGTGATAAGAATAATAATGTGATAAGTATAATAATGTGATACATATAATAATGTGATAAGAATAATAATGTGATAAGTATAATAATGTGATACATATAATAATGGGATAAGTATAATAATGTGATACATATAATAATGTGATACATATAAAAATGATAATGTGATAAGTATGATAATGTGATAAGTATGATAATGTGATACATATAATAATGTGATACATATAATAATGTGATACATATTATAATGTGATACATATAAAAATGATAATGTGATAAGTATGATAATGTGATAAGGATGATAATGTGATACATATAATAATGGGATAAGTATGAGATAATATAATAATGTGATAAGTATAATAATGTGATAAGTATAATAATGTGATAAGTATAAGATAATATAATAATGTGATAAGTATAATAATGTGATAAGTATAATAATGTGATAAGTATAAGATAATATAATAATGTGATAAGTATAATAATGTGATAAGTATAAGATAATATAATAATGTGATAAGTATAATAATGTGATAAGTATAATAATGTGATAAGTATGAGATAATATAATAATGTGATAAGTATGAGATAATATAATAATGTGATAAGTATAATAATGTGATAAGTATAATAATGTGATAAGTATAAGATAATATAATAATGTGATAAGTATAATAATGTGATAAGTATAATAATGTGATAAGTATAAGATAATATAATAATGTGATAAGTATAATAATGTGATAAGTATAATAATGCCATTGAGCTCTTTTGTAAGGCTGACCATCATCTGTGGTCAGCCAATCTAATATTTAAGGTTATAGAGACTTTTTATATATGTAATAATAATAATAAATGAAAATACTAATATTAATAGTAATAATAATAATAATTATAATAATAATAATAGCAGTCTTGATTGAGTGTTACTTTGTCAAGGAAACTGATTATTTTAACCAGATATGCTAAGTTTATTCATGAGAGAAATAACATTATCAGCATCACTGAACTATTTCAGAATAAGCAAGACTATCTCAGGATAGTTACATTTTAGAGCTAGGACCTTCTAGGCATTTTTATTGAATAAAATGCATAATAATAATAATAATAATAATAATAATAATAATAATGGGATGATAATGTTAAGTAGGACATTTGCAGTGAGGTTGATCAATGTTCTGTAGGTGGCTGATTAAGCAAAAGATAGAGGAGTGTTGTATGAAGTGTTTAGCATTGAATGTTTAAAAACTTGTGTAATTTAAAAGTTATAAGAATGTTGGGAAAAATTGCACACATTGGTTGAGGTCTATTGAAGTGCATTATCAGAATCCTAACCATTGCAAACATTACAAGTGTGATAACTCACATGTGAAATTTTTCTTGTTTTCTTATAGATGGCTCAAGAACAGGCAAAAGCAAAACAGAAACCACTTCTCGTCAAAAAGATGTTTGTTCTTGGTGGACTTCTAATAGAGCAGTACCATGAGCAGATGAAAATGACTTCAAGGTCAAAGGTCAAGGACAAGAGGGGAGCCATGGTAATTTTATGTTTTTCTTAATCATTTGAGCATCTGTATGGCTTGCAGGGTTTCATTTTTATCATCTTAGTGTGTGATAGATATTGTCATAATTTGAGAATTAATAAATTGTGTCATAGGTCATAGGTCATGGAGAGAGGAAAGAAATTAAGCTTTTATTGTATGATTCTATTTGATTTGAAGATATGGCTATATCAAAAGACAAATACAGTAAATTAGACATTCTATTTTTACTCTATGTAAACAGGCAAAACATTGGATATATATGATTACAAAAATACACCAAACACAACAGAATGTTCTCTTTGGTGTATATATGCAAAACTATGTAATTATTTCTATATATTTTGATTATGAATCCAGAATAACTGTACAGATAATTACTGTATATAATCTATTATAAGCCTTATATATCTAGTAAAAAATAAAGATCTGGAAGAAGTAGGGTTAGCTTATTTGTGAGACAAGATCTAGCTCGAAAGTTTTTACGATTTTTTTGTTGTTGACTGCCATAATGGCTGTAAATCTTGGGACATGAACAAATAACTTTCTCCATGTCCTAAGACATGTTTACATGTGAGAAAAAAATCAGTATCCCAACACTTACCAAACTGTTTTTATTATAGCTTTTGTTGTTATTTTGCATGTACATATTTTCTGATTTCTCCAACACAAAATTAAAAAAAGGTAAATAAAGACTTTATAATTCATGGGCCAGTTCGAGTTTACCTGGGAGACCAGGCTGTACAATAATGTACACTACTTACACAGTGCAACTCATAACTTGCATGAATTTAATCCTTGTTTATTCCAAATGTTTTGGATGCAAATATTGCTTTATTCATTTTTTTATTATTTAATCATTAATCACATTCTACCAGATAACACTTAAGCTAGTAGGTATTAGCTTTTTCATTTACTTTGGTCAACGTGCTCATGAGTTACTCTTTTTCAGTGATATTGTGATGCAACAAATTAAGGTAATCTTTATAAAAAGGTACACACATTAAATTATGCAAGGCACAACCAGCATAACTCTTACATGTTCATGAAAGAATGGCAATAATGAAAGAATAAATTCTGAATATAGATCAACTAATATCATCATCAATCTATCTTTTGTGTTTTAGCTGAACAAAATGATAATTTTCTACACCTTGAAAAGCTGGATGTTTCAACATCTTTATTTATGATTGGTGGATGTCTTTTTTTCTTACAGCAATACAGGCTGGTTAATCATTACAACCCAGAATCTAGCTTGGGTTAAAAAGGAATTTTGACCGGCAATTATACCATTACTTTAATGTGTAATTGTCCTTCACTCCAGAATATTAGCATGATTAATTTAGTTTTATAAAATGGGATGTACGGTTACTTACATAAAAGAAAACCTCAACTTAGGTTTTACAGGATATAATTTTCAAAGCATTTTTTTCTGAATTTTGTAATTGTATTTTGGATTTATCATTAAAGTTTAGTGCAGAGATGCCCATGATTTAAATTCAAGGGATGTACTTCATTCAGTGCATGTTCAGACTTACAATGTACATGTGGTGGTGCCATTATGTAAATACGTTTTTGCCTAATTACAAGCATTGAATCAAGCCCTATTATTGTTTATTGTTGTCGTACTGGGATAATATTTTAATGAGTTAGGTATTTACAATTTCAAGGCAAAATAGAAACATAATTACTGGAGCACTGATATTAGAAATCCTATGCAATAATGTATAAACAAACAATAATTGAACAAAAAAGAAGAGAAAGTGTTATAGCATCCCACAAATGCCTATCAAGATATACACAAATCTGAATTTGGCAATACAATAAGGAAACAGAAACCTAATTGACATTCATTACTGTGAATGAAATATTGTTAGATTGTCTTGTTTGACATAAAAAGTTCATAAACAATTAAAAAGAACATTTTAGTAATGTTACTTTATATTTCTGCATAGAGACGACCAGAGGTAAGATTTTCATTTTGATTTTGCTAGAAAGTTTCTAGTACTGTATTGTTTACAAAGAACTTTGTATGGCATTGTAGTTATTGTTTTTTATAGATGCAAATTTTCCAGCTTGTCAGTATTTTTGGAAAAGGGTTAATGTAGCAGTCCTAGTGGACTTCTCAAAGTCCTTTTGTTGGAAATGGTTAATATAGTAAACCTAGTGGACTTATCAAAGTCATTGTTTGGAAAAGGGATTATATAGCAGTCCTGGTGGACTTATCAAAGTCTTTGTTTGGAAAAGGGATTATATAGCAGTCCTAGTGGACTTATCAAAGTCATTGTTTGGAAAAGGGATTATATAGCAGTCCTAGTGGACTTATCAAAGTCATTGTTTGGAAAAGGGATTATATAGCAGTCCTAGTGGACTTGTCAAAGTCATTGTTTGGAAAAGGGATTATATAGCAGTCCTAGTGGACTTGTCAAAGTCATTGTTTGGAAAAGGGATTATATAGCAATCCTAGTGGACTTGTCAAAGTCATTGTTTGGAAAAGGGATTATATAGCAGTCCTAGTGGACTTGTCAAAGTCATTGTTTGGAAAAGGGATTATATAGCAGTCCTAGTGGACTTGTCAAAGTCTTTGTATTTGAAGTACTATTTGTTAAATTAGTATTGTACCAGAACTGTAAGTATTTATTGATATTTTAAAAATTGGGATTAGGGTTGTGGTATTAAAAAATCGGAGGCAGTGATAGTTTAGCGTATAAACCAGCACTAGTTACACTAAGATCATTTTTAGCAAATTTAAATTAACCTCTGATTCCAGGAAGAATGATTTTGTAAATTTGCATCTCTTTTCAGGACATTATCCCAATACCTATACATTGCAAATTTCAAATAAAAGTTTGTTTTATTTTTCTGTATTAGACATTAAAAATTGAACTGAAATTAATTTTGTCAATGTTCATTATTAGTTGACAATGTTTTGTTTTCATTTTATAATTTAAATTTTGATTTTTATGCTGTTTTTAAAAAAAAATACAATATGTCTTCATGAAATGTTAAGTGAATGCCTTGCAGGTATAAAAATGTTTTGTTTTATATAAGCTAAAATGTCTGCTTCATAAGGAGGTGCTCCACATTTTCATATTTGGCATAGAGTTAGATTTTTAAAGAAAAGGATTTTCATAGGTTTTCCTCACAGGTTATACTTGCTATTTAAAAGCGTCATTGCATATCAACAAACCTGTAATTCTCATTTTTGTGGTGTATGATTGATGTGTAATGTGGGTTATAGATTATACAGCTTGGCCTTACTCCAGATGTGCACCTTTTATTAAAACTACTTGCTTTGCTTGGTCATTTTCACTTCATCTACTTCAGAAGTAAATTGTAAAAGAAAAGAGCAAGTAACAATTTTTACAGTTTATAAATTTGGTAATTCATTTATTGCACTTTTAGCATCTTGTATTGTCTCATCTGGCAAACTTAATTTTCCTATTTTAATAACATCAAAAGATTATGTAGTTTAGACTAATTCAAGCTAAAATATTTTAGCACCAGGGAGCAGTCATTTTAGTTAGCTGTGTGCTTAGATCACATGTATTTACCACAACCACAATATCCAAAGAAATTTCAGCTATAGTATTGGAAAGTAACAGAGGTATACCAAAATTCTGTCCATTATGCATGTTGCAGATATAAACAACTTCACCTTCTGTAAGAAGTTCATGATATTTGCAGACACATAAATGACATTATTATAAGAAGTTTATGATATTTGCAGACACATAGATGACATAATTGTAAGAAGTTTATGATATTTGCAGACACATAAATGACATTATTGTAAGAAGTTCATAATATTTGCAGAAACATAAATGACATTATTGTAAGAAGTTCATGATATTTGCAGATACATAGATGACATTATTGTAAGAAGTTCATGATATTTGCAGACACATAGATGACATTATTGTAAGAAGTTTATGATATTTGCAAACACATAAATGACATTATTGTAAGAAGTTCATGATATTTGCAGATACATAGATGACATTATTGTAAGAAGTTTATGATATTTGTAGATACATAGATGACATTATTGTAAGAAGTTTATGATATTTGCAGACACATAGATGACATTATTGTAAGAAGTTTATATTTGCAGACACATAGATGACATTATTGTAAGAAGTTTATGATATTTGCAGATACATAGATGACATTGTAAGAAGTTCATGATATTTGCAGACACATAGATGACATTATTGTAAGAAGTTTATGATATTTGCAAACACATAAATGACATTATTGTAAGAAGTTCATAATATTTGCAGAAACATAAATGACATTATTGTAAGAAGTTTATGATATTTACAGATACATAGACAACATTATTGTAAGAAGTTTATGATATTTGTAGATACATAGATGACATTATTGTAAGAAGTTTATGATATTTGCAAATACATAGACGACATTATGTTAAGAAGTTTATGATATTTGTAGATACATAGATGACATTATTGTAAGAAGTTTATGATATTTGCAGATACATAGATGACATTATTGTAAGAAGTTTATGATATTTGTAGATACATAGATGACATTATTGTAAGAAGTTTATGATATTTGCAGATACATAGATGACATTATTTATAAGAAGTTTATGATATTTGTAGATACATAGATGACATTATTGTAAGAAGTTTATGATATTTGTAGATACATAGATGACATTATTGTAAGAAGTTCATAATATTTGCAGAAACATAAATGACATTATTGTAAGAAGTTTATGATATTTGCAGATACATAGATGACATTATTGTAAGAGGTTTATGATATTTCCAGATACATAGATGACATTATTGTAAGAGGTTTATGATATTTGCAGATACATAGATGACATTATTATAAGAAGTTCAGACACATAGATGACATTATTATAAGAAGTTCAGACACATAGATGACATTATTATAAGAAGTTCAGACACATAGATGACATTATTATAAGAAGTTCAGACACATAGATGACATTATTATAAGTGGATCAGAAACATAGATAACATTATTATAAGAAGTTCAGACACATAGATGACATTATTGTATGATTTATCTTTGGTTGTATGGCTGACACATCTAAGTCACAATCATCAAAACTGTCCTTTTAAAAATTATCTTACCCCACCCCCTAACAGAAAACTATTAGTGTCCAAGTCACCACACAACCCCAGCCCAACCTCTTTTTGATGAAAAGTGCAACTCCATTGATAGAGGAATCTGCATCAAATCCCATCAGTTACAACTTCTGTTCATGCTTATTTATGACATTCCTAAACTGCTCTGGTGGCCTAGTTGTTAGAGCATCCACCTCTGATGCAGGTAGTCGTGTGTTCTCAGCCATATAGAACAGTTATCTCAACTTGTTCCAGCTAATTTTGCATGGATATTATATGCCTTTTCAGACGACAGACTGTTAAAAGAGGATTCTCATCACAGGACAGTATTCATACACAGATAAAAAATGGTTTAAACTCAGAAACAATCAATATATTAATACTTATACAACTAGAGGTGACAAATTTTAAAGATTTTGATTACAGTAGAGCTCTAACAGTGAAGATACAGAAATTTGAAGTGTTAGGTAAATATTTAACAATGGCAGTTTCCTTCTCCTCATCCTTTGTTTCAACTCCCCTCTTATTTTGGTGACAATGAGGGAGCACCCTCTTTAGGTAAAATTCAGGCAGCATCTCTGATTTATTGTTTACAGGCAACACATTTGGAGGTTATGAGGGATACGTATTATTACATGACAAATGAAGGGCACATTCACCCAGTAGAATTACCAAAGACATACAAAAATGGTACTTACAGCTGCCTTGCTTGGCGCTCAGCATTAAGAGGTTACTGTTAGGACTGGTCGGCCTGAAGTCAGGATAATGTGACTGGTTGGGACATCATGCAACATGTCTGCAGCATGATGCCCCAGTGCTAGACATCACTATAAACTGCCTCACTGCCGACATTGTAGCAATAGGACTGAAAAATTGTTAAAGCTACGTTAAAAATCCTAATCAAACAAACAAACAAAAAGAATTATACCAACTCTCAGTCATTGCTACCAAGTGCCATAATTTACATTACAAGCACCTTGCCCTTTTTAGAAGGAATTGGAGACAGATGGTTTATGTAATTAGAAGAAGGAAATTGTAAAAGTGTCGAAGCTCATATTAAAGAACTGATTTTAGTAATGGTTTAGCTTATTTGAATGCATGCAAATTTTGATGCAACAACACATACTGTTTACAATGCCATAACAGAGCAGTTTTAGCTTGCTATGCCAAACTTGCAACTAAATCTTGCTGAGACCATGCTGTGTCTGCCACCATGGTATGTTACCAATCATGTTCTGACCATGTTGTATCAACCTCTATGGTGTTTGTATAAAAGTCACATCCCTACCAAGACTATATTATGTCAACCACCATGATGTGTTTTTAAGTGGTTCTTTAGACAATACTGTGTGAACTATCATGGCATGTCTGACATCTGAACCCTGCCCAGACAATGCTGTACTAACTGCCATGGTGTGTGACAGCTGAATTCTTCCCATACAATACTGTGTTAACCACCATGGTGTGCCTAACAGCTGAATCCATCCAGACAATGCTGCATCAATATTGCCATCATGTTTCTGACTGCTGTCCAACAGCTGTATCCTGCACAGACATTGCTGTATTTACTGCCAAGATGTATGTGACAGCTGAATCCAAATCATACAGTGCTGTGTAAACCACCATGGTGTGTTTGATAGGTGAATCCTGACAGACAATGCTATGTCAGTTGCCATCATGTTTCTGACAACTGAATTCAGTCCAGGCAATTTTATGTCAACCACCATGGTATGTTTCCTGGAACCAAATACTGTACATCCCATACTGTGTAAATCACATTGGTGTGTCAGAAAGCTGAATCCTGCTCAGACCATGTTGTGGCAACCATGAATGTGTGTCCCAGGGAGCACAAGGGAGCAGTCATTTTAGTTAGCTGTGTGCTTAGATCACATGTATTTACCACAACCACACTATTCAAAGAAATTTCAGCTATAATATTGGAAAGTAACAGAGGTATACCAAAATTCTGTCCATTATGCATGTTGCAGATATAAACAACTTCACCTTCTGTAAGAAGTTCATGATATTTGCAGACACATAAATGAAATTATTGTAAGAAGTTTATGATATTTGCAGACACATAGATGACATTATTGTAAGAAGTTTATATTTGCAGATACATAGATGACATTATTGTAAGAAGTTTATGATATTTGCAGACACATAAATGACATTATTGTAAGAAGTTTATGATATTTGCAGATACATAGATGACATTATTGTAAGAAGTTTATATTTGCAGATACATAGATGACATTATTGTAAGAAGTTTATATTTGTAGATACATAGATGACATTATTGTAAGAAGTTTATGATATTTGCAGATACATAGATGACATTATTGTAAGAAGTTTGATATTTGCAGATACATATATGACATTATTGTAAGAAGTTTATGATATTTGCAGATACATAGACGACATTATTGTAAGAAGTTTATGATATTTGCAGACACATAGATGACATTATTGTAAGAAGTTCAGACACATAGATG
>JARLTB010000262.1:2182500-2320000 GCA_030141615.1 Unio pictorum
GGCTAAATAAAAACATTTGAATATTTTTATTGTGCCTATTTTGGCTAGAAAAATTCTTGTTGCCATGTAGTTTTTATTTACCATACTCTCTCATTAATTGTGCATGGGATCCATAGGGAATCCACTGACTAGTGGAACACCATGTACCTGTAGTGATGTACAGTTTACAGCTAAAAATGTACAGCTGTATAATTTAATTGGATTGATGACTATACTCACAGTAAGAAAGGAACCTTGTTATAATGAAGGGTATTCTTTAGTCTAGAAGGACTGTACAGTTGGATCAATGATAATATCTGCCATATGATAGGAACCATGTTATAATGAAGGTAGTATAGTCAGGGAGTACTGTATACTTAGATCCATTAACTATATTTACTGTACAAAAATAAACATGTTACAATGAAGGTAGTATAATCTGGGAGTACTATATAGTTAGATCCATTAACTATATTTACTGTATAAAAAGAAATGTTATAATGAAGGTAGTATAGTCAGGGAGTACTGTATACTTAGATCCATTAACTATATTTACTGTATAAAAATAAACATGTTATAATGAAGGTAGTATAGTCAGGGAGTACTGTATACTTAGATCTATTAACTATATTTACTGTATAAAAATAAACATGTTATAATGAAGGTAGTATAGTCAGGGAGTACTGTATACTTAGATCCATTAACTATATTTACTGTACAACAAGAAATGTTATAATGAAGGTAGTATAGTCAGGGATTACTGTATACTTAGATCCATTAACTATATTTACTGTATAAAAATAAACATTATAATGAAGGTAGTACAGTCAGGGAGTACTGTATACTTAGATCCATTAACTATATTTACTGTATAAAAATAAAAATGTTATAATGAAGGTAGTATAGTCAGGGAGTACTGTATACTTAGATCCATTAACTATATTTACTGTACAACAAGAAATGTTATAATGAAAGTAGTATAGTCAGGGAGTACTGTATACTTAGATCCATTAACTATATTTACTGTATAAAAATAAACATGTTATAATGAAGGTAGTATAGTCAGGGAGTACTGTATACTTAGATCCATTAACTATATTTACTGTATAAAAATAAACATTATAATGAAGGTAGTATAGTCAGGGAGTACTGTATACTTAGATCGATTAACTATATTTACTGTATAACAAGAAATGCTATAATGAATGTAGTATAGTCAGGGAGTACTGTATACTTAGATCCATTAACTATATTTACTGTATAACAAGAAATGTTATAATGAAGATAGTATAGTTAGGGAGTACTGTATACTTAGATCCATTAACTATATTTACTGTATAACAAGAAACATTATAATGAAGGTAGTATAGTCAGGGAGTACTGTATACTTAGATCCATTAACTATATTTACTGTATAAAAATAAACATGTTACAATGAAGGTAGTATAATCTGGGAGTACTATATAGTTAGATCCATTAACTATATTTACTGTATAAAAATAAACATGTTACAATGAAGGTAGTACAATTAGGGAGTACTGTATACCTAGATCCATGACTTTACCATATGAAAGGAACCATGTTATAATGAGGGGTATACCATTGCCAGGGAGTACTGTACAGATGGATCCATGACTAGACTCACTGTAAGATAGGAACCATGTTATAGTGAAGGCTATATTGTAATAAAAAGAAAGATGTTATAATGAAGAGTATATTGTGGTCAGTGAGTACTGTACAGATGGATCCATGACTATACTCTCTATAAGAAAGGATACTTGTTATAATGAAGGGTATACTAGGGAGTACTGTGCCATTCAATTCATGACTATACTTACTGTTTGAAAGGAACAATGTTATAATGAAGGTAGGGCATAACCTATTAGCATTTTTCTACCGATTCCGGATTTTGGGCATGAAATTTTTCCGATTCCGGATACGATTCAATTAATCGGAAATGCTAAATCCGTATTTTTTTTCTAAAAAATTTCATCTTCCGTTTCCGGGTTTCTGGTATCTGGTTTTGCCGTGTCCAGCATGTTACTTAGTACTTGACCATATCCGGCTTCATTTCTGGTTTTCACCCGTCGGTTCAAATAGATTGTCTCACAGCGTGGTTATGTTGACCATATTGGACTTTTCTGACTTCTTATTTAACTTTATTAACGCACTATCGAATGACACGCAGTGTTAGACACGGTGCTATAGAAATTCAACTTTATTATTTTTATTATCCAAATCGGTCTTTCTTGCCTTGTCCAACTCCGATTAATCGGAAATTCATACTATCTGGTGGAATCCGATTTCCGGATCAAAAGTCGGTTATGCCCTAAATGAAGGGTATACTATAATCACATTTCTAAGTGATTACATTTCATAATTTTAGTTAACTACAGTAATTCTTTCAATAAAATTGCAAGTTTGAAATTCTCAAACCAAGTCTTTACACTGGATTCTTTAAAACATTACTGGAAACCCAAGAAATTGATTGCAAAACTGAATAAGAAAAGAATTCAGAATAAATGCTCAGTTCTAATGTTGACTTGAATCAGCACCTTGGTATATAGAAAAAAATTTCTTGAAAGCTGCTTGCTGATGTGAAAATAATATTTGCTGCATAACCCACAATGATGCTTCTCTAATTTTCAACCTTGCATCAATGTTTTGATGTCATTTTCTTTTGCACTGTACCAGTTTACTTCAAACACTGGAAGAAATTTAATTAAATTTATGGTTGTGGCTTCTACTTTTGAGCAAAAAGTAATGATTTAAATTTTTTTATATGGTTGTATTAATAGTTATAACACTACTCAGCATGAAAACAATCAAGGCTTTTAAACGTAGCTGGCCATAAACAAACAACACAAATTTGCTTGACCATTATTATAGTGTAACCTCAGTAAATGCATCATGAGCGAAAATTACACCCAGCAGCATGAAATTTTTCTAGTGTAGTTTGTAAGAGGAATCCATGATTAATAACCAGTGTACAAATTTGATTACACTTTAAATACATGTTCCTCTATAAATTTTAAAGACTTTAGGTGACAAGGGGCCCTATTCTATGTTTTCTATGTATATGCCTTTCTTTAGGTGACAAGGGGCTCTAGTCTGTTTTCTATGTCTCAGCCTTTCTTTAGGTGACAAGGGGCTCTAATCTATGTTTTCTATGTATAGGCCTTTCTTTTGGTGACAGGGGCCCTAGTCTATGTTTTCTATGTATAGGCCTTTCTTTTGGTGACAAGGGGACCTAGTCTATGTGTTCTATGTATAGGCCATTCTTTTGATAGAGGTATTTGACTTGGCTCAGTGCAAAACAAACCTAATGCTCTAGTCCTTCATTTTGGAATTTTTTTTAACCCTGAGCAGTGTAACAGAAATGTGTTTCAAACAGGCTATTAAATTTCACCTGTGATTAAACCCAGATTGATTAGTTTTCAACAAAGTATATAATTGTGTTTTTTAATGGTAATTGTCTTTTGTTTCGTTTAAATTACTATTCCTAATTACAGAAAATGTCTTAATGTCAAGACATGTATTCTGTTTCTCTCAGGCCACATCAGCTTTAGCAGGATTCCTTGAAGAAGACTCAACAGCTGTGTCTGACAGTAAGGTGATTGAGAATGCTTGGAGGGGTGCGGAAGCATACCACTTCTATCTCCTGGCTCAGAGACAACTTCAGGAGGGTGGGATAACCTTCCTTTTCTTGGATTAATGATTTTTAATATGTTATGATTTCAAATATGATACAGTACTTTTGATTATGTATTTATTTGCCAGCTTGATATTGTTTGTTCATATATATATAGATATGTATACACACACACACTTTCCTGACTGACCACTTTAGGATCTGGATCCTTATATCAGCTCTGTGTCATTTACAGACCATAATTTGCAAACAGTCTACAAAGGAAGACATGATACATAACTTGCAAACCAGACTGTGAAGGAAGACATGATACATAACTTGCAAACCAGACTGCCAATGAAGACATGATACATAACTTGCAAACCAGACTGCGAAGGAAGACATACATAACTTGCAAACCATACTGCCAAGGAAGACATACATAACTTGCAAATCAGACTGCCAAGGAAGACATGATACATAACTTGCAAACCAGACTGCGAAGGAAGACATGATACATAACTTGCAAACCATACTGCCAAGGAAGACATACATAACTTGCAAATCAGACTGCCAAGAAAGACATGATACATAACTTACAAACCAAACTGCCTAAGAAGATATGATACATAACTTGCAAACCAGACTGCAAAGGAAGACATGATACATAACTTGCAAACCAGACTGCCAAGGAAGACATGATACATAACTTCAGACGGCCAAGGAAGACATGATACAAAACAGTATGACAACAGTAGCCTTGCTTCTTTCCATAATCAGGCCCAAGGAGGCAAAGATTTATTGTTGCCAACTGTATGTTTGTCTTATTATATTTGTTTGTAAATATACACGAGAATTATTTTAATAGTTTATGTGAACTAGACAGACTTCAATATCATACAAATTACAGATACCATAAAATAAGCAGTGGCTAATATTTAATATTTACAGATTTGATTAGCTTATCTTTAATGATGACTTACTTTCTGATGTATGCTTTTTGTCAGGCAAAATAACAGCAAGCAAAAGGAATAAATGGTTGTTCTGGAAAATGATTGTTGTGCATGTCAAGTCCTGTTCTTTATTTATTAAATTAAGTTATCTAGAATTATATTGTGTTTTATGTATCCAAAACTATGATATGTACATGTTAAATTATATCAAATTATGTTGTGTATATTGTTACAACTCTAGGTCCTAAACTATTAAACAGAATGAAGCAAGACAGGTTTAGCGAAATCAACTATTAAAGTGAAAATTTAAAAGACATTTACAGCATTTTGAATTAAATCCCAAATAATCCTAAATATCATATCACCAGTCCAAAAGTATAGAATGTTTCGAATGAATCTCAATGGCCTTGAATGTGCTGATGCCTTTAAACAAGTATTTAGTACTTTGAAACTAATTTGTTAACCCAAAGCCAATGGACACTTAGTAATTCCAATGAATGATTAAAATAAATAATTCCGATCAAATTATATTTGAAAACAACTGTAAACTGATAACAAATGGATTCCACATACTGATCTTGGTTTAACAGGTTACTATATATAGAGAGATTTTGAACATGCTTATATTTTAGCTGAGAAATAAGCCAATTGAATATGGAGTCAAAGGTCAAGATTTCTATATAAACAGAAGAAAAATTGTATTTTGCATAATAACTAAAGTTCTGGATCTTGTACTTTTGACCAAGTTTTGTGGATAACTTGCACTTAAGAAATCTTGATTTGAGGTTAAAAGACCAAAGGTCAAGGTCATTGTCACTTGGAGAAACAATTTAGTTTGCACAATAACTTTTGTTTAAGAGTAGGTTCCATGACCAGATTTGTGGATGGCATGCACTTCAGATAAGAAAGAAACCCTGTTGACTTTGGGATCTAATGATCAGATGACATGGTCAGGGCAAGCATGTTAAGAAAATAATGATTTCTCTGCAGGTTTGGTTTAAGACTACATACTTTGTACAGATGTCTGTAATCTTCATTATCAACCATGTTTGTCATGTGGCTACATAGAGGATTCATACATTTGTCTCCCTTTATAATGCATGAAGTGAGAGTCCTATATCTTTCAAGATAGATACCTCATTTTAGAGACATTCAGCACCAACACTAATGCTGAGTGGGATTTAACATCGCGACTTCATCTCATGACTACACATGTCATGGTTGAGTGATATGCTCGTGTGCTGCAGTGCTAGGTCAGAATACAGTATATCAGTGTAAATAGGCAAAAATAATTTGTATAGTGTTCAAACTGTAACAATGACATAAAGTGTGTTTAAGCTGTAGGCAGTGCCAGAGATCATGTAGGCAGGCATGTTTGAAAATGGCCCAAAATAATTTTCTTTTGATTTTTTTGAATTTTAAGATATACTGCAAACTTGAGCAGACACTATGTTACAGTTATGATATCTCACTTTTTCTTCATTTTTAAAATGGATTATACAGGCATTTATGTCACTTTACTTTTATAGGGTACGTGGATCTAGCCATGAAGACAGCCCTGTGTCTCCGTGATTATGAGGACATATTGGACTCTGTTGATAGCTACTCATTGCTAGGTGAGAGAAGTAGAACATTATGTAACTGACAATCCATGTTCTATAACAAATTCAGTAATTGCAATAAAATGAAATAATATTGAATATTAATATTCAGTTCCAGCCATTCCATTTTAAACCAGATAGCTTGTATAATACATGTATCGCAAATGGAAAACAGTTGTTCCTTTGCAGAAACAGGGCAGATGTCAACAAATGCAATAGATATATATATAATGCAAGTCCCCTCAGTACAATAATACTCCTATACTGTAAGTCCCAAGTCCCCTCAGTATAACTCCTATAATGTAAGTCCCCTTAGTATACTATAACTACTATAATGTAAGTCCCCTTAGTATACTATAACTCCTATAATGTAAGTGTCCTTAGGATACTTTAATTCCTATAATGTAAGTCCCTTTAGTAAACTATAACTCCTATAATGTAAGTCCCCTTAGTATACTATAACTCCTATAATGTAAGTCCCCTTAGTATACTATAACTCCTATAATGTAAGAACCTTAGTAAACTATAACTCCTATAATGTAAGTCCCCTTAGTAAACTATAACTCCTATAATGTAAGTCCCCTTAGTAAACTATAATTCCTATAATGTAAGTCCCCTTAGTAAACTATAACTCCTATAATGTAAGTCCCCTTAGTATACTATAACTCCTATAATGTAAGTCCCCTTAGTATACTATAACTCCTATAATGTAAGAACCTTAGTATACTATAACTCCTATAATGTAAGCACCCTTAGTAAACTATGACTCCTATAATGTAAGAACCTTAGTATACTATAACTCCTATAATGTAAGTGTCCTTAGGATACTTTAATTCCTATAATGTAAGTCCCCTTAGTAAACTATAACTCCTATAATGTAAGTCCCCTTAGTATACTATAACTCCTATAATGTAAGAACCTTAGTATACTATAACTCCTATAATGTAAGCCCCCTTAGTATACTATAACTCCTATAATGTAAGAACCTTAGTATACTATAACTCCTATAATGCAAGACCCCTTAGTATACTATAACTCCTATAATGTAAGAACCTTAGTATACTATAACTCCTATAATGCAAGACCCCTTAGTATACTATAACTCCTATAATGTAAGAACCTTAGTATACTATAACTCCTATAATGTAAGTCCCCTTAGTAAACTACAACTCCTATAATGTAAGAACCTTAGTATACTATAACTCCTATAATGTAAGTGTCCTTAGGATACTTTAATTCCTATAATGTAAGTCCCCTTAGTAAACTATAACTCCTATAATGTAAGTCCCCTTAGTATACTATAACTCCTATAATGTAAGAACCTTAGTATACTATAACTCCTATAATGTAAGCCCCCTTAGTATACTATAACTCCTATAATGCAAGCCCCCTTAGTATACTATAACTCCTATAATGTAAGAACCTTAGTATACTATAACTCCTATAATGTAAGAACCTTAGTATTGTACAACTCTTATAATGTAAGTGCCCTTAGCACACTAACTACTATAATGTAAGTCCCCTCAGTATTCTATAACTCCTATAATGTAAGTCCCCTCAGTATTCTATAACTACTATTATGTAAGTCCCTTTAGTATACTGTAAGTCTTATAATGTAAGTCCCCTCATTACACTATAAGTCCTAGAATGTAAATCCACTAGCTCATATAATGTAAATCCTCTCAATAGTGTATAACCCCTGTTATGTGATTCCCCTAACAAAAAGCTTATTATAACTCCATTAATGTGGGCTTCATCGGGCATTGTATCCAGTTGGTTATCTTTATGTTGATATTGTTATTGATGTTTAATTTCTTTCACCTAATTTTAGCTGTTGCTAATAAGAATATTTTTTATGTGATTTCAAATCATTGACTATATAATTGTATGTGTTTGTACTATTGTGACAGTTATGTGCTTTCAAAAATCCTTGTATACTTAATGGTGTGTGTGTGTTTGTGTACTGTTATGACACAAGTTTGTTTTAAGATAGCTCACTATTAGGTTCCATTATGCATATCACTTCATTGCTTCCAAAAACAGAATTACAATGAGAGAACACTATTATGACTTAATAAAATGTTGAAGCATCTAATATTTCTGACCCTGGATCATTACATATGAATTTATTCTGTATCACACTTGGTGAATACTCTCCACAGTACCTTACACTAACCCCCACCCCCTGTTCGACTTCCCACCAATTTCAAATGAAGTGTATACCTATTTACAGTAGAATTAACATGGAGCAAGTGTTAACAAGTGCCATGAAAAAATATAGCAAAACATGAATCCAGGACGTTTTGATGCATTTAAAATGTGTAGAACTGAACATTGTATGCTTCTTGGCATAAAATATGACTGAATTTTATTTTCTCTAGCTTTGGCTTCCTGTGCCAGTCGAGCTTTTGGGATGTGTTCAAATTCCTTCATCAAGCTGGAGACCCATGAGACTCTCACTCCAGAACAGAGACAACAATATGAGGAACTGGCGCTGGAGATATTTACAAAGTGAGTACATACATTTTCTCCATGGTTTATATTTCTAAAATGTTTGAAAAGTAATGTGCATTGTGATGAAGTTACTAATAATTGATTACTTAGTATTACAATTTTGACCTGCCAACTCTTACGATTTTGCTGTACGTCTTTAAAAAAATTCCTTAAATTACAAACAGCATTCTTGCAAAAAACTATGGAAAAATGATCATTGCCAAAAATCCAGATAATTGGTTCTTTCACGTTTTATTTGGATATGGATTTCATCTTATAATTATTGAAATTAGAGAACCAGGAGAACTTTACAGCAGCACCACAGATGCTTTAAACTTGCCTCTATTTGTTCATGCAAAGCATCTGCATGATCAAACTGTCGATTAAAGAAAATTTAAAAATGATGTCCAGAAAGCAATACATGTTTAAGACAAAATTGAAAATAAGCTTCTAAAATGGTCTTAATAATCAACACAGAAAAATGAAAAGAAGTAATCAGATTCTTGTGAATAAAAGCTGGAAAGGACACAGTTACGTTTATTGAACATCATGTGCTAACTTGAGTATGTCTCATGGCGGGAGATAGGATTGTTGTCACCATGTGAAATGGAAAAGAATTTCCAAGAATTGTGTGAAGTTCAGAGATGGCAACAAGCCATTGAGCTGCATAGGGTTTGGAACTAGAGTTTGTGCAACTGTACTAGTGGTAAATAATGTCTGTTTGCATTTTACAAACTTTTCCGTTGAACATAATGGTTATTGTCTATGTGTCAAACTTTTAATTAAGTTTTCCAGCTTTACATTATAGTTCTTGATTTTTTTTTTAACCTTTACTAAAAACTGATCAATTTTACAGAAAATAAATCAACTGCCTTACTGAGACGGACTCATCAGGGTTGGCAGGTCTGCTTTTGATCTATTTCATTATATAAAGGATATTTTGATTTACCTTTAATAATATTTGTCCTTTATTTGTTGGCAAATATAGAAGCTGAGATTTACATTTGCTTTAAATGATTGGTTTTGTTTGTTTGTTTGTTTTAGGGTTTAATGCCATTTTTCAGCACACGATATGCTATACATGGCGGCCAGTATTATTGGTGGAGGAAGAACCCGGGAAACCCCTCGGAAAAGAACCACCGACCCACAAGAAGCAACTGGCAAGCTTTCTCACATAACTACATTAGCTGAATCTCAAGACTTGAACCCATGCAGACAGAGATAAGACAACAGTGATCCATAATGGAAAATGCTTTAGACCACTTGGGGCCCCTTTTTAATGGTTGGTGTTACACAGCAAACAAGGTTATATCGTGCCAGGGCAATTGAAGTAATGTACATTGTCCAGAAACACACCACACCATCTCCGCTTGTCCTTGGTGTTACGTATATTTGATTTAAATCATTTAATTTTGTTTGTCAGATTCAAATTTGACATTTTGGGTTTAAAATTTGTTAGATGGGAGATTTTCTAGAAATGGATGACCTATACACTCAACAAGTAAACACCAGATGTTAGTCTCATTTTCTGACCTTGCTTCAGAGTTGTAAACAAGGTTTTAAAATGATTGGTTGATTCCATTGACAAAATGGAGTAAATTATAAACATCTTTCTAATTTAGTTGGGTCATACGATGTTTGCGTGATTTCTTTAACGTGAGATTGTTCTGAGAGATTCTGGAAGGTCGTGACCCCTTTCCTGTTTACGTAAAAACAGGTATTTACATTACTGTTTGGGAGAGAACAGTTCAGTAGTTAGTCTGGGCTTTGGAATACAAAGATTTGTTTTATTGTTTGAGTGTAAATCATTTCAATTCGTTTGGGATCAAGAGGAATTTATTGTGTTATTTATCTAGAAATTACTTGTGCTCATTTGAATTATTATAAAATTAAAACTGACTTCATCACGTGACATCGTCATCCATATTGGATTACATCATCAAGATTCAAACCGGGAACTATTTGGACATTTTATTATCAGGACTCTTGCAATTGCACTAGTGGATTATATTGTTAATTCTTTTTGGATTAATTTTTGGACTTGATTCTCTAAAACCATAAGTTTAAATATTTTCTTTTATGAAAATATTTGTACTCTATAAATTGTTTGTTAAATTTTACAAGTTTTTGTTATTTTCACTTCTTTCTATGTTGCTGCTTTTTCAAGCCTAAGCATGTAACATTGGTACGATTTGAACCACATCATTTATGTCACAAATCAACTATAATCACTGAGCCATGATTTTTAAGCTTTTAATAAAATAAAAAAAAAATTCTCTCAGTCTTTCGTTTCACTGTTGGCATCAACAGAGATCATCATTAGAGTCTGAATCCAGATTGTTTATAGGAATAGATTGAATGTGTGTGTTTGTGGTGTTGTAAAAACATCCATAGTAAGGTTACAGGAAGATTTTTGTCACTAGCTAGACAATAACCTTTCCAGTATTTATTTGCAAATATTTGTTACTTTTACTGGTGGCATAGTGGTTAGAATGTCTGCAGCGGAACTGGGAGGTCGTGGGTTCGATCCCCAGCTGAGTCATACCCAAGACTTACAAAAATGGTACTAACAGCTGCCTTGCTTGGTGCTCAGCATTAAGAGGTTAGTGTTAGGACTGGTCAGATAATGTGACTGGGTGTGACATGATGCTACATGTCTGCGGCATGATGCCCCAGTGTAAGACATCACTATAAACTGTCTCACTGCAGACATCGTAGTGATATGACTGAAAATTAAATTAAAAATCCTAATCAAACAAACAAAACAAACAAACTTTTGATTTATGTAGATTTAATAGTGCTTGTAACTGTCTTGCCTTGACAAAATACTAACCTTCCTACAGTCAGGGCAGTAAAGCTTTCTGCTACAGCATGTTTGTCTCTATGATGTCTTAGTAAATCACTAACCTTCCTATAGACACAAATTCTTATGATTTCAATCAAAATTAAAGTATGATACAGACAGGACATCACTGACATTTTCTTTAATACAGTTAAGGTCAATATTAGTTGAAGATTGCTTGTTATACCAAGGCATGCAACTTCTATACAAATTGTCTTATTGTTTGAATCAGCTTAAAGTATTCAAGGTAAATAAAAGCATTCCTCTCTAGACTTTCAGACTGTGATTGTTGTTTAACATGATGCCAAAATTACATGTTTGATTGACATATCACCACTCTAACTTTTGATATCACATGTATGATGTGACAGTTCTATTTTCCAGCCCTTTAATACAAGTAATTAACCTATATGTATGCAATAACCTTCATATTCATTAACACCAAATATTTTGTTGTAAGAATTGATGATCAGATAGACTGTAAACACTTGTACTGAGCACAAAATTCTAATTCATGATGTAATTTTCTTATCTCGTACTAATATGGATATGTAGAGGACGTTAGTATGGATGTAATTTTCTTATCTCGTACTAATATGGATATGTAGAGGACATTAGTGTGGATGTAATTTTCTTATCTTATACTAATATTGAACTTGTAATTCAAGGATCATGGATTCAGTACCTATCCAAGACAGCCCGGATTGGCTGCCTCATTGTGTCTGTGGAAAAGGTGTTTACCTTTAAACAATCATCATTTCAGCAAGATGTTTGTGCCGCACCATGATGTTGAGAGGGGCATTTGGTGTTGCCCCTGTCCAGCTGTCTGTCACAACATCAAGATAAGCATGTGGTGTTGCCCTTGTCCAGCTGTCATCACACCAAGAGGGGCATGTGGTGTTACACATGTCCAGCTGTATATCACAATGTCAAGAGAGGCATATGGTTTTGCCCTTGTCTAGCTGTCATGACATTAAAAGTAGCATATGGTGTTACTTTTGTCCAGCTATCTGCTGTACCTTGGCTAAAGTTTCTGTTTAAGTCATTTCAAACATGGTGGGAGGACATTCATATTCTATAAACACATATCTGGTTTATCCTATTTCAGGCACAGTCCAAAGGACAGCAAAGCACAGAAGATAGAATGTACAGGCTGCTCAGCATCAATTCCTGATTGGTAGGTTGTGTATCTTAGCAATTTTTACTTACAAAATATGCAATGCATACCAAATCAATGAAATATCAATGGCAATTGAATCCATACCAAATCAATGAAATATCAATGGCAATTGAGTCCAATACTCCATTTTAAGTATATTCAGAACACTTTAGCATTGTTTTCAACATGGTATTGCAGGCTCCCATGAGCATGTATTTACACCCCCATTGATGATGGTTTAAAATTGGTATTGATAGATTTTAAGCCTACTGGCTCTAGTTTGCGCAGGCTGATGATGCATTTTGTTATTGTTACAGTTCTTTCCTGTCTACTCTTATAATAGACAATTGACAAGTCCAGTATGTTATACGACTTATATTGTGCATGAGGTTGGCAACGTTAGCTAAATATATATAGCTCCTGTTTTATTCAACTTAACCCTGCAAATACAATAAAATACATTTACTACAACTATAAATACCGTCATCAGTGCATTACAGCGATTCTGTTTCACAGTATATTCAATACGAATAACTACCACCACATATTTATTACTTATCAATCAAGAAAGATAATTGACCAAATCAACCTAAACACAATAATCAGTGTGCACTGCACAAAACAGAACAGACATACATAATGATAGGTTCAGAAAAGACTGTGGGTTAATAACCTATTAAAGGCACTAAAATGCAATATACATTTCAGATAAATATATAGACTACATATAAAATAACCATTTACATTGACCATATTATAAATCTATTATAAATCTATTTAACTTATCATATGGGACAAAGGTAATTGTCACATCTTCTTGAAGTCCAACATAATCAGAAGCACATTTAATTGAATTCCATGACCAGCACCCTTCAGCAACTCATATGGAATGACCACCACTAATCTGCTGCCCATGCTATGCTGTTTATACAGACAAGTAGCAAACTAACCAATCAGAAAGTTATTTACCACTTGTCATGCAATGGAACAACCCAGCATGAACAGCACTCAGGGTAGCTTCATTGCTCAGAGTGAACAAAACTCAATAGGCAATCCTGGTTCAAGGTTGGCTAAATGGCTATATATGTGAAAAAATGATAACACTAATTGCAACTGATGATTTTATTTCACTCATCTTTTAAAAACATTAATTAGATAAAATAATAAAATACACACTTCTGCCTATTTAAAACACGAATATATAAACTTATAAAATATATGTTTCTGCTACATTAAAACTCATTTTTATTCCAGAAAGTTGCTTCATCGATTCTTACAAATAATAACACATTGAAAGGCTGTAAAATAAATTATGTTGATAAATTGGTTTCAGTGTTCTCCTTATTTTACCCATCATATACTATTGCATTTCGTTTTTTTTTTTTAACATGACTAGATTTCATGCGAGTAGTAGTCGATACATTTATTCATGTGTGTGATGTCAAAGATCAGAGTTTAGTTCATTAGGATTGATATTTTTGACAAACATTTGTAGCTGTAAAAATAAGTATTAATATTTAATACTGTATCTATAAATCTGTTACAACGCTCGAATGACTCACCAAGTCGCAGCATGAAGCCTTTTTTCTGTAGACTTGACAAACTCGAGCAATAGACAAAATTTAACAAGAAAGCAATCTAATCTCGGATATAAATGTCTTTTTGTTTAGGTCTACTGCTTGTCCAAGTTGTGATACGAAGTTTCCCACGTGCATTGTAACAGGCAGACCATTATTGGAATACCAGTTCTGGATGTGCAGTGCATGTAAGCACCGAGCTTATGAATCGGAAATTGCTAAACGGCAGAATTGTCCCCTGTGTCATACACCTGTATAAACAAAAAAAATGTATGTGCCATACATTTGTATAAACAATGCGAGATATATATCCACTTCAAGATCTTGCATGTGTTAATGTGTGTAATTGTCATTATAAAGTTGAAAATCTCGGTTATTATCACAAATCCGTCCAAGTAATACAAAAATGTTTAAAATTAAATTTGTTTGAAAAGAATAACTAAGCAAGCCCTTTTACTTAAATGAAAATTTAGAGTGAATTTAGACATACAGCTATAAACAACAAATTTAAAACTTTTATTCCTATTATGGCTACATTGTCAAGGAAATAATCAGATTAGTAGAATACTTTTTTGTGACTATGGTGGTGTCTTTTTTGGTGAATTTGGGCACATGACATGTTTAGATCATTGAAGTTTGGGTGCTGGTGGCGGAGACATATCATTCTGCTGTAATTTTACATAAATTCATATCATAAGGTACGCGTTTCTTGTCCACATTTTAAGTAGGTAGGGAAATAAAACTGAAAATTACACATAAAATGATTGCTACATTTGTGACAAACACATTCTTACTTTTGAAGTACAAGGGTGAAATGTACAAGGTACAGTCATTTTGATTTTGTGATTTATCCTTCAAGAATGACGTAATTACACGACAAATTGAATTTAGAACATTTTTCTGGTGAAAGTTGTTCATGGAAACAGGACAGAAAACTATGATGCACAGCTGTTTAAATGTGAAACTTTACTTTCTTATTTTGATAAAATGTAGATTTTTCATTATGTAATAAAATAATGAAAATCTGTTATTTAATTTAAACATTCCAAGAATACTTATTGAAATATTGAAAGCCTAAATGTATGCATTAGATGTCCGTTGTATATCTTCATTTGTAAAGTTTCATAATTGTTCTGAATAAATTTATACCTAAGGAATATTTTTGTATCATTATTTTGTCATTTAACAAATAGTGATGAATGCAGAGTTCTTACATTTAAAGAAAATTAAAGGTATTACTTTTTAGTGGTATTTCTGTTATGTGTATGTTCAAGATTAAATACAGAGAAAAAAAATCTTCTATTGGCAAACTTTTATTGCTTTTGTAGAATATTCGACCTCTGCTATGAGTGACCAACTGTCATTTCCAACCGCAATCGCAATACATGGATCGATTTTGTTACATAAACATTCTGCTATGAGTGACTGCTTGCTTAATGCAACCAATGACTGCGATATCTTGGCAAAATATGCACTTTGGCACTGCTATGAACAACCGGATCACAAAAAAAAAGATAAACTCCACTGACCTTTATTTAATCCCTGTTAAAGTGACCACTTATACTTTTTTAAATTAAAAAAAAAAATCAACTTACTACAGATGTCTGGCTCTTTTGTAAGATTTGCCTTTAGTGTTTTATAGTTTTTGTTGTAAACTAGACTAAAGTATATGTAGATTATTTCATAGCCTGGCTCCCTGCTTCGTATGCTCCTTATGTTGTTCTCCACAATTCGTATATGGGTGAGTAACGCAGGGAGCATAAAAAGTTGGGGACCAGACTGATTATTCTTGCACTTAGCCTGCTTCCTGGCCTTATCGTAGAACCGAGCATCCCTTTCAATGACCGTATTGCGAGAACAGACAGACACCACTGACCTGTATGTAATCAATTGTTACAACAACCACTTGATTAGCAACAGTTGTTCTGAAAAAACAAACAAAACAAGAATCTTAAAAAAAGAAAACAGTATTGTTGCTACCGGTGATAGATGCTACAGTCCATAAACCAGGCCAATATACATGTCACGAATTGCTGTTGTACTGCCTCAGTTGACATATTTGTCATGTACATTGTTTGTCTTTAGAGTTAATCCGTATTGCTGGGGGTAAATAAAGTCATTGTTTATTAAACTAGCAAGAGAAAATCTTTTTGCGGGATTCGATTGATAGTGTTCAAGACTCCTGATGTATGTTTTTTCAACTGATATTAGGTGATTACATCCCAATCACAAAGCTGTCATCTAATCAAGTTGGTATGACCCAGTAACACACTTTGATTATAGAGTTAATCCCTGTATGTCATCTTTAAAAGCTGTCTCCGAGTAAATGGTTTTGTCACTGGATGAGATAATTGTTTCTTTTATTTCATTAATGTATGGATTTTTCATATTTTCCCACAGTCCAGTCAAAACTGTCTTTGTTAGATATTACAACTGAGCACTAATAATTTTAATACCTAGAATAGAACCTAAAAAACAATGGACGAATCTCAAACTAAAAAGAGAAAAATTTTAAGGCTGGAAAAAATATTTAATGTATAAGTGAAGAAAGCAGACCACTTGCAAACCTACATAATTGATGTTTAAGGTCAATTCTTTTGCACTTCACTATAACAGGTTATGTAACTTCAAGGGTAGCATTCATATTTGAGTGCCAATCATGATCGTCAACACCCAAAATAAATGGAACTACTCATAACAGAGTGCTAGCTCTATGTTATGATTTTGTATAGTCTCATATAGTCTACATGAACAGTTATTAAAAGTCATAGGCAATTTGTTTCAAAGAAATCTTTTATAAATAGGTCACAGCTACTGTTCACATTGATATCGAGTTGTAGACTATATGAGGATGCAACAGACCTGCCAACTCTTACGTTTTTGCCACAAGTCTTGCGCAAATTACCATTAAAATACCGACTTACGGCATACTAACAAAAACTACAGAAAAATGATCATTGTTGAAAAATCTGGTTAATTGGTTCATCCGTGTTATATTTGTATCTGGGTTTCATCTTAGAAGGAGTGAAATTAGGGAACCAGACTAACTTAACAAACAGCACCCCCAATGCTTTATATTGCACCTATTTGTTCTACATGATCAAACTGTTGATTTTAGAATTATTAAAAATGGTGTCTAGAAAGCAATACATGTTTAAGACAAAATTGAAAATAAGCTTCTAAAAAAGTGTTCAACACAAAAGAATAAAAAGGAGTACATGTATTCAGATTCTTGTGAATAAAAGCTGCAATGAACACAATTATGTTTATGGAACATCACCTGCCAATTTGAGTATGCCGACGTGGTGGGAGATACAATTATCGTCGTCCGGTGAAATGTCAAATAGAAAATATTTCCAAGAACTATGAGAGATAGCAACAAGCCATTGAGCTGCATAGGGTTTGGAACTAGAGTTTGTGCAACTATACTAGTGGCAAAAAAAGTCTGCACGTACTTTTCATTTGAACATAATATTGATCATCAATGCATCAAACTTTTAATTACGTTTTCCAGCAGTTATTGATACTTTGTTACACCTTACTGAAAACTGATTAATAGAAAAAAGTCAACTGCCTCATGGACTCCTCAGGGTTGGCAGGTCTGAAGCAAGACTTTTCATTCTTCAAATTCTTCAGATAAATGAAGCAGTTTTGTTTATTTTTGGCAAAGAAACTTTTATTCACCAGCTTTTATGATGTTTCTTAGGTGGGGTCTTCTCAGTACCTAATGCTGTCCACAGAGGTCTTCTGTACCCAATATAGTTCAATTATAGAAAACAAACAACACATGAAATATATGGATTTTATTATTGTTCACAATGCTCTTGACGTGTTAATTAAAGTGTAAATCTGCTTACTTTACACTAAATGGTTAATCTGATGCATTCTACATGATGCGGATGCATACAAGTGAAGACAGCATGTCATGTATAATTCAAATAAATTTACATTTATTATCACACTGATATACGGTCAAGTCTATCAATTCACTTACTCACTAACATACAGTACATGTAAGACCAATCTAGTCTAGTAATTCATTATTCTAACAGTCTTTCACAGACTTATGAACCTTCCTTGTGTACCATGAAATAATCCTTGGATGATGGACACATTCATTTTAATTATAATGGTCAAGTCTTCAACTGTATGTGTATCAAGTTTAAAAAGTAAAGTTTATATTTACATGGGTACAGATGGTAACTATTTTTCCATTAGTTAGGAAAAAATGTTGGCAAAAGTAGTTAATGGGGGAAATCTGGATATCTGACAGCATCTTTAAGATCCACATCTTTGAAAAAAAAGAAACTTTAAAATCCGGTGGAAAAAAAGTAAGACAAATGGGTAATACTAATATGTGCCTGACAACCATGAATACAGATATTAACAAATCCAAATGGCCGATTGTAGAGATTATTTTCACTTATAATATCCCTAAAAACGGTTTTAGAAATATAAACACCCTCTTAAATTAATAAATTGACTAGAAAAATATTTTATGCAGACATACTATAAAAAATATATTTTTCTAAAATAAGAATAAATTTGAATATACATGTATGTATGTATATATATATATATATGTCAATAACATACATGAAGTTTACAAAATTCATAAAAGCCAAGATGTTACAAATGGCCTTCAAACTAAGGATGTCCTAAAAAATTAAAGAATATCTGCCAACTGCCTTGCTAGTTTTGTGAATTTAATTGCATTACAGTAGTGATCTTTACAACATTGTAAGCTCAGTATTGAGACATAAAAACATTTTAGCAAGGAAAAGCAATGTAAAACAAAACTATCACATCATTTTGTGACCTTACTTTCCATTTAAGATGATTTCAGAAATAGTTGTATTAGATGAAATAAATAACATGATTATATGTTAAGATCTCAGCTTTAATATTAGGATTTCAACTCCAATCAACACTTTTTTTTTTATTACACATCACACCACTTCACACACTAGACAGCAAACCAGTAGCTGTAACTCCAAAACAGTTATGTTTATTACATATTTTACAATCTCTGACACTGAACAGTGGCCCAAAATTTGTAACCCTAAATCCATTTCATATATTACTTGCCCCAGCAATTTCCTCCACTGAACACGGACCGTGCAGGTTGTAACCCCCAACCCAATACATATTACATATCCCAATACTCTCAAACACTAGACTGCAACTTAGAAGTTTTATTTCCAAATCGGTTACATGTATTTCAATTCTCATACCTCCAACAATGTACAGTGACCCAAAATCTGTAATCAAATCATATATATGCACACATACACACACACAAAGTACTCCCCCCACCCCTTCCAAAAGATGGGGTCATAAAAGTCATGATAATCTCTCAGATAATATATGTACCAAGTTTGGTATATCCGCTTGAACTTGAATTTAGAACTAACTCCAGGAGAGATGCACAATAATCGCTCACATCACAGTTTTGTTAATTTCTATCCAGTGCATTAAGAGATGTGGCTTAAGAAGAAAAGGAATGATGGACAGACAAAGAATATCACAAAAACTCACCACTCAAAAGTATGTAGAATAGTTCCATAAATGTTTCACAAAAAATGGATGAAATCAAAACTGAATTTCTCCTTTCTACATTTACACACACAGCCACTAAATGTTTCAAAGCATTCCATTTGAATGTGGATTTCTCTCATTGACACTCCAAAAATATTTCAATATATAATGATTTCTTATACAATCTAATTTACACACATGTACACAAAACAAATGATCATATAGAAATGTTTTACAATTCATAATGTGCGATCATGACTTGCACATTATACATTGGCAATATGTAATTTAGATGCAACAGAGACAAATGAAGTCTTTTCTTTGCCAAGAAAGGCTTTCAGGACTATATCTTTCAGGACTATATCTACTAGAAAAGCTAGTTTGCAAAGTCTATTTGTCCAACCATCATGAACTACAACAAAAGTATTTATTTTAAGTTGTTGCTATGCAACACAAGATTTAAAGATATTAATTTCTCAGTTTGCACGTGTGTCAGCTAAATTACATGCATTTGCGAAGGAAGATCTCATTTTTAACAATCAGCAAAACATTAATCCTGAATAATATCATTCCAATCGATATCTTCCTAATTCATTATGATTTCCTGACCATAAACATTGCCGAATGATGAACTGCAACAGTCAGAAGTACAAATATTATGAATGATGTATTTTATCCCAGGGTGAAATACAGGTATTCTGAATGATAAACTTTATATCAGTCAAAAGTACAGGTATTCTGAATGATAAACTTTATATCAGTCAAAAGTACAGGTATTCTGAATGATAAACTTTATAAATTATATTAGTCAAAAGTACAGGTATTCTAAATGATAAACTTTATATCAGTCAAAAGTACAGGTATTCTGAATGATAAACTTTATATTAGTCAAAACTACAGGTATTGTGAATGATAAACGATATATGTCAAAAGTACAGGTATTCTGAATGATAAACTTTATATCAGTCAAAAGTACAGGTATTCTAAATTATGAACCTTATCTCAATCAGAAATACATGTATTCAGTATGAAAATTAACTTTTACAAACTTGACAACCTATTTGCAAACAAGACTTGTGTATAATAATAATTCAGGGTACTATGTACAAGTAGATAACCTGATTGTCCTCATACTGAAATTAGTATGTATTGATCAATGTATAAATAAGAGCTATGTTGCTTGGATTATTTTTTACACACATGGCACTTATATACAGGAATTATGTAGCCTGGTTTATACACACATGGCACTTATATACATGAATTATGTAGCCTGTTTTATACACACATGGCACTTATATACAGGAATTATGTAGCCTGTTTCTTATACACACATTGCACTTAAATCCAGGTGCTATGTAGGCCATTCTTTTATACACACATGGTAATAATATACAGAAGCTATGTGGCCAGGTTTTATACACACATGGCACGTATATACAGGAGATATGTAGCCTGGTTTCTTATACATATGGCACTTGTACACAAGAGTTATGTGGCCTTGTTATTATATAGAATATAGATATGGCGCTTGAATACAGGAGCTTTGTAGTTTGATTTTTATTCACATGTGGCACTTATAAGCATGATCTAGAATGAAAAATGCATCATTATTCAGTGAAATAATGCCATAAAGTATAGCACAAGACAGGGCACTGTGTTATATAAAGTACCTTCCATGTCTTCCATATGCTTTGACATATATATATATATAAAAATCAGGGTACTTTATTATGTAAAGTACCTTCCATGTCTTCCAGATGCTTTGACATAGATATATAAAAATCAGGGTACTTTATAATGTAAAGTACCTTCCATGTCTTCCAGATGTTTTGACACAGATATTTCAAAATCAGGGCACTGCTACCTCCTCCACTGCTAAATCTGAAGTTAAGCCACTGATCAAAATTATTTCTTGTAAGTAATACCAATGGAGTCTTGGATCAAGTATACAGTTTCAATGGGAAAGGCTGTAATTATCATTTTGTAACGAGTTATCATTCCATCATGTTCACTATGATTGGGTGTTTGCAATAAAAACAGGTGCGCACTTTTGACATTAGATGACACTATTTATCAATTATGTAGGGATTGTATGATCAGCCTTCATATAAAGATGCCCTTTCCAATAGTTGAACTTAAGGTCCTGACTAACATAAAATCTAAACATCAAAGCAAGCAAGCACTTCGGCTGACATGTACTTAGAATAAATCTGCCACTGGTCCCAAATTTAAAGTTCAGTATGCTTCGATTCCATTTTTTCTTTCTTCGTCTCCACAAATTGACTTAAAGCATCTAAGTCACGTTCCTTCAAATATTCCTCAATCTTAACTCCATTACGAAACAGTAGCAGAGTGGGATAGCTCTTCACCTGTTTGAATAATATTTATTTATTATCAGTCATTGTCAAAATTATCATTCCAGCATCATCATTACATATCAACAACACTGAGATCCTCATTACATATCACCAACACTGAGGTCCTCATTACATATCACCAACACTGAGATCCTCATTACATATCACCAACACTGAGATCCTCATTACATATCACCAACACTGAAATCATCATTACATATCACCAACACTGAGATCCTCATTATTGTTAAGGCTTTGTGACACATGAACATAGATTCTGTATTAGTTTAGTAAACAAAAATGAATGCTGAGGTTAACCTACACTTTAGCATTGTGGTTAAAATAAACTTTAACAATGAGATTAATCTAAACCATAACACTGAGGTTAATCTAAACTTTAACAATGAGGTTAATCAAAGTTTAACATTGAAGTTCACGTAAACTTTAACATTAAGGTTAAACTAAAATGTTAAGACTGAGGTTAATCTAAATTTTAAGACTGAGGTTAAAATATAAACTTAGCATTGAGGTTACTTTAAACTCTAACATTGAGGTCAATCTAATTTTCAACACTGAAATGAATTTAAACTTTAACAGAGGTTAATTGAAATTCAAACATACTTGGTTAATCTAAACTTTAACATTATCATTAATGTAGACTTTAACACTGATGTTAATCTAATCTTTAACATCGAGGTTAATCTAAACTTTAAGATTAAGGTTAATCTAAACTTTAACATTTTGGTTAATCTAAACTTTAACATTGAGGTTAATCTAAACTTTAACATTGAGGTTAATCTAAACTTTAACACTGAGGTTAATCTTAACTTTAACATTGAGGTTAATCTAAACTTTAACATTAATGTTAATCTAATCTTTAACATCGAGGTTAATCTAAACTTTAAGATTGAGGTTAATCTAAACTTTAACATTTTGGTTAATCTAAACTTTAACACTGAGGTTAATCTAAACTTTAACATTGAGGTTAATCTAAACTTTAACATTTTGGTTAATCTAAACTTTAACATTGAGGTTAATCTAAACTTTAACATTGAGGTTAATCTAAACTTTAACATTGAGGTTAATCTAAACTTTAACATTGAGGTTAATCTAAACTTTAACATTGAGGTTAATCTAAACTTTAACACTGAGGTTAATCTAAACTTTAACACTGAGGTTAATCTAATCTTTAACATTGAGGTTAATCTAAACTTTAACACTGAGGTTAATCTAATCTTTAACATTTTGGTTAATCTAAACTTTAACATTGAGGTTAATCTAAACTTTAACATTGAGGTTAATCTAAACTTTAACATTGAGGTTAATCTAAACTTTAACACTGAGGTTAATCTAAACTTTAACATTAATGTTAATCTAACTTTTAACACCAATGTTAATCTAAGGTGTTGACAGACATACAGATTGACCTGCACATGGGCACAAATGTGTTTGCCATGTCTAGATTCCACCTAGATTGAAAGAAAACAGCTATTTGAGTTTTAATGTCTTTAAATAATAAACTATAAAAATGCTTGTGGCGCAAAATGACAAAACAATTTCTTTTAAGAACATGGATTTTTCTTTATATATTTAAAAAAATACCATTATTATTCTAAATAATCAGGGCCTATAATTTTAGGTATTTTAAAATTATTACAATGTCAATTGTACATAACATTTCTGAACAGCAATTACATTAACTAAAACATAAGAAAGAATATAAAGTTGGAATGTAAAGTAAGCATGTTGCATCTATACTGAAAATTAAGACCTTACTATCTGTAATTATCAACAATGTCCCATGGAAAACTAATTCACATAATATTTAATATTATGTAATAACATCCAATGCTGTAAGTACTACAGTATGTATATGTTTTTTAATTGGTAGGGTGTAAAGATAGCAGTGAATCCTTCCTAATTCTTGTTTATAATGTAAAAAATAAATTCACTTTTTTTTAAAAATTGCTCATGATTGTCAGATAGGGATTTTATAACCAATGAAAGTAAAGATGACGAAAAAACAACAATTCCCAAAATACCATTACATTTCTGTTCAATATGTTTATCATTTTCAAATCTTTTCAGTACTGTTATATCAAATGTTGGAGGAGCATGATCTGAGGGATGTTCAATTTGAAAATATATAGTTTTTATATAAAAAAAAATAGATGCTTAAGTTTTCTGATCACTCATAGAAATCATATTCTTATGTATATCTATGAGTTTTATTTTCATAATTCTAATCTGAAAGGGTAATTTAGTTAATAACATTTTTAAGCACCAATTTACTATATGATCATAGCTGGCACTTTAAAAAAGAGTTTTTCTTGTATCAAGGGTGTAAAATTCATTTACAAGCTTCACAGCCAAGTTGTACTATTAATCCAGTTACACATCACATCATTTCACTTCTGGACAGTAATTTTTAAAATGACAGGCTGACCTAATTCCTGATTGAAAAATGTAAAACTGATTTCTTTTAAGAGCTCAAATCATTCTTGAATGGAATATCAATCTCTCAATTGTATTAGTTCTTAGTTATCTATAAAAGAAATGTTTATTTAAGAATTAAATTGATGTTGTTGTAGGGTTTAACACCATTTTCAGCACAAGATATGCCATACATGGCAGCCAGTATAACTGGTGGAGGAAGAATCCTGGAAAACTCCAGGAAAAAACATCTATCCATGAGAAGCTACTGGCAGGCTTTCTCACATACCCATGTTAGCTAAGTCGGAAACTCGAACCCAAGCAGACAGCAGTGAGATGACAGTGATCTGGAACAGTGAGTGCTTTAGACCACTCAGCTGTTCTGGCCCCCTTTAGAATTAGGCTGTTGTTGTTGTAGGGTTTAACACCATTTTTCAGCACCTGATAGGCTACACATGGCGACCAATATTAATGGTGAAGGAGGAACCCGGGAAAACTCCCGGAAAGAACCACCAAACTATGAGAAGCTACTAGCAAGCTTTCTCACATTAACCGATTCTGAGACTTGAACCCATGCAGAACAAGGTGAGATGGCAGTGATCCGTAATGGAGAGCGCTTTAGACCACTCGAGACCCACTTAGAATTAGTTATTAATAGTATTAATAACAGTCTCGGAAAAATATTTATTTATTTCACTTGTGAGGATTTATTTAATTCAATCATTCATTGGAATTACAAAGTGCATGGGTTATTTGGATTATTAGAAATTTATAGCTATTTTAGAAATCATGAATTTGTTAAAGACACTTTTAGATTATATCATTGTGATTCATTAATAGATCAGTACAACAGTGAATATTACTCAAAAAAATCACTGAAACTCATTCAAATTACTCAATACTTTTGGACTTGATAGAACAATGAGGTATATTTTGGATTTCATTCAACATACTGTAAGTTATTTTTTATTTTTCAGTTTGTATTTTAGGAAAATTAAAATGTATTTTCAATTTCACCAAGCTTGTTGGTTTTGTCTCTCTTTCATGACATAGTTTAACACCATGGAATCATAACTAAACGACTATCATATAACAATCTAAACTGCTTCTATGAGTGACTCCCTTGTTTCCAATTATGTTTTAATGGAACAGTCCCAAGTATAGTTGATTGACACGATGGGATTATTAACATGATTCCCAGTTATGCTTTAATGGAAGAGTCACAAGTATAGTTCACTGACATAATATGATTAACAACAGAATCAACTGTAAACATATGTACTACTTGCACTTAGCATGAGTGCACACAATCAATACAAGAAGGTCTGCCTATGCTGAGATATAGTGTAATGCAGCCACATCCATTTACCTAGTACATTCTGCAAGTTTAATTCAGTTACATGAATACAGAACAATGCTCATAATATGAAAGCAAGCAATCAAACCATGTACTCAACAGCTGCACTCCAACCATGTACTCAACAGCTATACTCAAACAATGTACTCAACAGCTGTACTCCAACCATGTACTCAACAGCTGTACTCCAACCATGTACTCAACTGCTGTACTCAAACCATATACTCAACAGCTGTACGCAAACCATGTAATCAACAGCTGTACTTAAACCATGTACTCAACAGCTGTACTTGAACCATGTATTCAACAGCTGTACTCAAACCATGTGCTCATCAGCTGTACTCAAACCATGTATTTGACAGCTGTGCACAAACTCTCCTCATACTTACACTACACCATGTAATCAACAGCTGTACTTGAACCATGTATTCAACAGCTGTACTCCAACCATGTACTCAACCGCTGTACTCAAACCATGTACTCAACAGCTGTATGCAAACCATGTAATCAACAGCTGTACTTGAACCATGTATTCAACAGCTGTACTCAAACCATGTACTCGACAGCTGTACTCAAACCATGTATTAGACAGCTGTACTCAAACCATGTATTCGACAGCTGTGCACAAACTCTCCTCATACTTACACTTAATACAAAGTTCTTGTTTTAGATGCAATACATTCTGCTAAGCCCTGAAAGTCTCATTTGCAAACAGTGCAAGCTCTTATCATATCTGGTACACAGCCCATGTCTGGCAGTATTAAAAACTGCAACGACAAGCACATAACTTACACTCTTAAACACTCTTCCACAACTGTGCAAGCTAAAACACATGTTATTGTGAGTTCCACTCTGGCAATATTTAAAAAATACATCCACAAGCATTGAAATACACACTGAAACACTCTCTTTCATTTATTCAGTCTCATACTGACATACACTGAAATGCTTTAATACACTAATACAGGCACTGAAACACTATCCTGCATTAATACACACTCTTACTGACATACAATGAAACATTCTAATACACTAATACAGGCTGTTTAAGACACATACTGAAACACTCTCCCGCATTAATACACATTCTTAATGACATATAATGAGAAACTCTTCTACAACAATACAGGCTGTTAAGACATATGCTCAAACACTACTGCATCAATACTGACTCTTACTGACATATACTCAAACATTCTCCAACACTAATACAGGCTGTTAAGACACATACTGAAACACTCTCCTAGACTATTATACCTACATTATACTCATAACACAGATCATGTGCTTGGGTGCAGTCCACTTTGGCAATCTTGATTTCCTTCACATCAGCGTACTTTTTACCAAGCTCATCCCAAGTTGGGGCAAGCCTTTTACAGTAATCACACCTGGTAATTCAACAAAACAATCCATGAGTAGCTGACACCTTTTCAAACATGCATTTAAGTAATAAGTATAAAAAAATATTCCTACATAAGAAACTGACCATTTAAGTCAAGGAGTTCATAATGTTATCAGAGCTGCCAACCCTTCAGGCTCACAATTCATGAAAATGGTGATAAAATGTTTTGAATTTTGACATGAATTCATGAATTGACCCTAGAGGCCACGAATGTTTGTTGGAACAAATGAATGCATGACAACTGTTTGGCATATTCCAAAACTAAACATCACTTTTTGTGCAATATATTTATTTTTACTATTCTGAATTTGCTCTGACCCTTGCCACACCACTTTTTATATTTGGACATTTATGTTGGGGTATAGGGTCAGAGTCCATTCCCTATTGAAAATGGTGTCGGCATGGGGTAATCTCTAACTGGCACAGCAAATTTTAACGATCTTTCATCGAGATATACCTTCTTAAAATCGATAGGAATATAATTTATTTTTTCAAAAATTGTGAGTATAGCATTTGTCTCATCTTTAATCTGCTGACAGGAGAGACGAAAATATGTTGTTGCTGAAATTTGACCTGGATCTGGCTATTTTTGTCTGAGTCACATAACCACAAATCTTGCAATCTACATTAGGTCATATAGTCACGTGATATAGACAATAAACAAATTTCCAAAGCTAAAATGGTGTAACAAGGGTTAGAGGAAACTCAGACTGTATTTTTTTCTTGGTGGTGAAGACATTTTGAAGATGAGTTGTCGAATGATAATTCAAATCAGCATTGCCGGCACATGCGCAAAACGAAATTCCGGTCACGCCCCAGTTTCTTGTAAAACTATTTGTATATTTATAGATTAAACTACGTCAAAATGCTTGGTACCAGGCCAATAGTACCTATCAGCTATAGTTCACTAATACCGCGACCATTTGTACTGGACCGTTTTGACAACTGCCGATATCATGACTAGCGCTTAACGAGAAATCGACTATTTTATTAAATATTTTAAAAAATGGAGATTGGGGGAATGTGTGAATTTTTTGCATGCAGTGTGAATTCATGAATCGATGAAAAAGTTGTGAAATTTACGCCAAAATCGTGAGAGTTGGAAGCTATGTGTTATGCAACTCCCGCATTATCCAAGATTTAAAACATTGAAATAGAACTGGGAGTAATCTGTAAATGCAAGGAAAGGTTTTAGAATTCTAATACATACATGTCAACCCTGATGAGGAAAAAGCGTAATCCACATACATGCTAAAATTTACATAAACAATGATTTATTTGCCCTTCTCGTTTTTTAACATCCTTTACTGTTTCAAGTTTTCATATGTAGCACTTTTAGCTTTACACACATCGTCTAGAAACCATCTTAAGCCTTTAAGTGCCAAATATTAAAATTCTTTCCACATATCCAATAATTGATGTCACGAGATGCTGCACTCTTGTCTTAATATTTAGAGGATTCTGTTATATTTTGTTTCAGCTTTTTTTGGTTGCCCTTTTCTAACTTATCTGGGAAATTTTTGAAAGGAGATAATTTTGCTCACATAAATACATCAACAAAATAAAATATACTTTTTAGCCCCAAAATATCTTTAGACTGGTTCTGCAGCAAATATGAATTTAGAACATGGAAAAGATTAAATTTAGAAAACCAGTCTGCTCTCTCCTCACTAAGCATGCAGATGCTAGAAATAGAATTCAAGGTTGACAGTAGAACCAGGTTAGCTATAAATAGAACATGATACTGTTAGGAAAGTCCATGGTCTTATATTGTAGTTACGTAAAAGCCGTCTTTTCTAAAATACGGTGTGTGGTATTAATGGAATGTTAATAATAACAAGAAAACAAATAAATGATTTTATTTGGGAGGTGGATATACAGAAAAAGTGTAATTCATATACGTTTAAGCACAACGCATAATTTAGTGAAAAAAAGCGTAATGGTTATGCCAAAAGCATAATGGTTATGCCAAAAGCATAATGGTTGGCATGTATGCTAATACATTACCTTGCAGTGTTGCTAGAGCTTAGCATATATACAAAATAACTGTCAATTTACTAGACTAATGTGTCTGCAAGTTAGTGTGTGATCACAGTCAATAATACCATCCTATGTCCAATATGGTGTTTACACGAGACCTTTATGGTTATGCCAAGGGGTATAAAGCTGTGGTCCTTGGGTCATAACTTTGAAACTATAAAGGTCCTAGACTGGCCCACAAATTTATTTCTAGCCCCAGGGACTTGATCCATGAGAAAAGAGATTTGGACAAAGCACATTAACATAGATGCGAATGAAGTTTTCAAAACCAGTGACCGATCATATTTCTAAAACTATTTTACATATCTATATAAGCATCATCTTTAATGGTGTGGTGCCTTTATCTGAGTAATAAAATACTTTGGTGGCCTAGTGGTTAGAGAGTCCACATTGGATGCAGGAGGCTATGGGTTCAGAGGTCTTGCTAGATTTTTAAAACTAGGAGTCCTTTGGTAACAATGGGAGTCCCACCAGCAAAAGTTGCAGTACCCATAGGTAAATTAGGCATACATGAAGTCCAGATGAGAAGAACCAGTCATCAAGTTTAATTTACCAGATTCTTTTCACCACTGCCATATAGATCTTGCTTGTCCATTACAGTGAGATAAACAAGACTGAAATTTGTCCATTGAAGGAAAGACCTTGTTCCAAACACTAGGCATCACACACTTACCTACATTTAGCTACTGTTCCATGCTAACTATCAGTCACAACAACTTTACCAGTCTTCTCAGTCTAATTACATTTATACTGCATCATGCCCCAGTGCTAGACATCACTTGAAACTGCCATACTTCAGACATATTAACACTATGACTGAATTTTTTTAAAAAGTTAAATTAAAAGTCTAACACACACACACACAAACAATCTTAGTTACATGTAATACCATATAATTACATTGATAGTGTCTCTGCATAATATTTAACATCATTTAATTACATTGCCCCTGCATGATCCTGGGTATTCAAACATCCAAATAAGTAGCCAAACTTAACCCTTAAAGTGCGTGTCGCGACTATAGTCGCTTTCGAGGTGAGCAACAATGATCGCATTCTATAACTTCATCTTGCCATAAATCCCTGTAAAACTATATTTGATTGGTTTAAAAAGGCCCCGAACAAGCATTCTGCAGTACTTTACTATATTATTAACGATGTAATTTTACAACTGCTCGCTTTTAAATACATGGTACTTGTGCAAAGCTAAAATGGCTGACGCTGAATACGAAGGTGATTTCTTGCAACAAATATTCGCTTCTGATAGTGATGCTAATAGTGATTTTGAATAATTTGAGGAAAATGACATTATTGGAGCAAGCGAGGTATTGATGGAAATACACATGAATGATTTTGAGCCAGTAATTTGCGTGGAATTGGAGTGGGATGTACATGCTCGCTTGCCGTGAAAAGATGGTGCGCCTGTCAACCCCCATTCACTAGGAATTCAAAATTAAATGTCGAGATGGTGAATAATGAACCTACAGACTACTGAAGACTTTTTCTTAGATGACGAGTTATTGCATCTGATAGTAGATCAAACAAATCATAATGCAGATCAGAGAGTTTATGGGGCAGACTTGAAGGAAAAAAGTTGCATGAAGAAATGGCGGCCTGTCACACCTGAGCATCTAAAGCATTTTCGCATCAATTAAAACAATGGGTTTGGTACATATTTATGTTCTCGATTCCTAATGGGCTATTGATGATGTGATATCAACCGCATACTTCAGCAAAAAAATAAGTATGGGATAGATTTCAAGCTATTCCAAGCAATTTACACCTGTCAGACTATGAGAACAATTAATGTGACTCTTCACACAAAATCAACCCAATGATTGAACAAAAATAAAGCCTTTGCTGAGGTTTAATCACCAGATATGGACCTAGGTTTGATGATATTATAATAAATAACAGGTGATAGTTTTTCATGAACATTAATTGCTGACTGGAGGGTTTAAACTTACCTCCGACATTCATGGAATGGATTTTTGCAAAACTGTCACCCTTCCTTTACCTGTGATTTTCACAATTTATATATAACATTGTGACAGACATAACATGTGCATGGTTGGACTACTAAAGAATATAACATATCTTAGATATATTTGAACTTTAACATTAAAAACAAACAAAATTACTGATGAAATACAATTGTAACTTGTCATTTTACTTGTATTTATACCTGTACCTGCAAATATATTAAACCTACACATGTGTCTTGATGCTAATCTTAAAGTATAGACACGCGCCATCATTTTTCATATAGGGGTTGTCTATCAATTGTGTATATTTAATGAAATACATGCAATTTAAGGACTGTGCAGTTTTCTTCTTTTCTACCCTGAAACAATTCAACACTGAGGGACCTTGTACTGCAAAACAATGCAGCACTTTAAGGGTTAATGCTTGTTACAAAGATAATAAAAGAAAACAGGAAATCTAATGTGATGTCTGAATACTTACCATGGAGCAAAAAACTGGACAAAAGTAAGATCCTCAGATATGGTTTCATCAAAATTATTTTTATTCAAGTACAACACAGACTGAAAAATACAAATATTCCTCATACATTATTCCCTTACTATAATGCCATCTAATAATACATTATTCCCTTACTATAATGCCTTTTAATAATACATTATTCCCTTACTATAATGCATTTTAATAATACATTATTCCCTTACTATAATGCCTTTTAATAATACATTATTCCCTTACTATAATGCCATTAAAATACATTATTCCCTTACTATGTAATTTAATAATACATTATCCCCTTATTATAATGCCATTAAAATACATTATTCCCTTACTATGTCATTTAATAATACATTATTCCCTTACTATAATGCTTTTAAATACATTATTCCCTTACTATAATGCTTTTAAATACATTATTCCCTTACTATAATGCCTTTTAATAATACATTATTCCCTTACTATACTGCCTTTTAATAATACATTATTCCCTTACTATAATGCCTTTCAATACATTATTCCCTTACTATAATGCCTTTTAATAATACATTATTCCCTTACTATAATGCCTTTTAATAATACATTATTCCCTTACTATAATGCCTTTTAATACATTCCCTTACTATAATGCCTTTAAATAATACATTATTCCCTTACTATAATGCCTTTTAATAATACATTATTCCCTTACTATAATGCCTTTTAATAATACATTATTCCCTTACTATAATGCCTTTTAATAATACATTATTCCCTTACTATAATGCATTTTAATAATACATTATTCCCTTACTATAATGCCTTTTAATACATTCCCTTACTATAATGCCTTTAAATAATACATTATTCCCTTACTATAATGCATTTTAATAATACATTATTCCCTTACTATAATGCCTTTTAATACAATACATTATTCCTTTACTTAAGTTACTATGTCAGTTAATAATACATTATTCCCTTACTATAATGCCATGTAATAATTCATTATTCCCTTACTATAATGCCTTTTAATAATACATTATTCCCTTACTATAATGCCTTTTAATAATACATTATTCCCTTACTATAATGCCATTAAAATACATTATTCCCTTACTATGTCATTTAATAATACATTATCCCCTTATTATAATGCCTTTAAAATACACTATTCCCTTATTATGTCATTTAATAATACATTATTCCCTTACTATAATGCCTTTTAATAATACTTTATTCCCTTACTATAATGCCATTAAAATACACTATTCCCTTACTATGTCATTTAATAATACATTATTCCCTTAATATAATGTCATTTAATAATACATTATTCCCTTACTATAATGTCATTTAATAATACATTATTCCCTTACTATAATGCCTTTTAATAATACATTATTCCCTTACTATAATGCCTTTTAATAATAAATTATCCCCTTATTATAATGCTTTTTAATAATACATTTATTCCCTTACTATGTCATTTAATAATACATTATTCCCTTACTATAATGCCTTTTAATAATACATTATCCCCTTATTATAATGCCTTTTAATAATATATTATCCCCTTATTATAATGCCATTATACATTATTATTCCCATAGTGTGATGCCTTTTAATAATACATTATTCCCTTACTATAATGTCATTTTATAATAAAGTATTCCTTAGTATAATACCATTTAATAATACAGTATTCCCTTAGTATAATGCCATTTAAAATGCCAATTAATACTACATAGTTCCCTTACTATAATGCCATCTAATAATACATTATTTCCTTATTATAATGTCATTTAATAATACATTATTTCCTTACTATGTCATTTAATAATACATTAATCCCTTAAGTTACTATAATGCCATCTAATAATACATTATTTCCTTACTATAATGCCATCTAATAATACATTATTCCCTTACTATGTCATTTAATAATACATTATTCCCTTACTATGTCATTTAATAATACATTATTCCCTTAAGTTACTATAATGCCATCTAATAATACATTATTCCCTTATTATAATGTTATTTAATAATACATTATTTCCTTATTGTAATGTCATTTAATAATACATTAATCCCTTACGATGTCTTTTAATAATACACTATTCCTTTAATATGTCATTTAATAAATATTCCCTTACTATAATGTCATTTAATAATACATTATATCCTTACTATAATGTAATTTAATAATACATTATTTCCTTAGTGTAATGTCATTTAATAATACATTATATCCTTACTATAATGTAATTTAATAATACATTATTTCCTTAGTGTAATGTCATTTAATAACACATTATTCCCTTACTATAATGTCATTTAATAATACATTATTTCCTTACTTAAGTTACTATGTCATTTAATAATACATTATTTCCATACTTAAGTTACTATATCATTTAATAATACATTATTCCCTTTCTATAATGTAATTTAATAACACATTATTTCCTTAGTGTAATGTCATTTAATAACACATTATTTCCTTAGTGTAATGTCATTTAATAATACATTATTTCCTTAGTATCATGTCATTTAATAACACATTATTTCCTTAGTGTAATGTCATTTAATAATACATTATTTCCTTAGTATCATGTCATTTAATAACACATTATATCCTTAGTGTAATGTCATTTAATAATACATTATTTCCTTAGTATCATGTCATTTAATAACACATTATATCCTTAGTGTAATGTCATTTAATAATACATTATTTCCTTAGTGTAATGTCATTTAATAATACATTATTTCCTTAGTGTAATGTCATTTAATAATACATTATATCCTTAGTGTAATGTAATTTAATAATACATTATTTCCTTAGTGTAATGTCATTTAATAATACATTATATCCTTAGTGTAATGTCATTTAATAATACATTATTTCCTTAGTATCATGTCATTAAAAAATACATTATATCCTTAGTGTAATGTAATTTAATAATACATTATATCCTTAGTGTAATGTCATTTAATAATACATTATTTCCTTAGTATCATGTCATTAAAAAATACATTATATCCTTACTATAATGTAATTTAATAATACATTATATCCTTAGTGTAATGTCATTTAATAATACATTATTCCCTTAAGTTAATATAATGTCATTTTATAATAAATTATTCCCTTACTATGTCATTTAATAATACATTATTTCCTTAGTATCATGTCATTATATAAATACATTATTCCCTTACTATAATGCCATTAAATAATACATTATTCCCTTACTATAATGCCATGTAAAAATATGTTATTCCCTTACTATAATGTCGTTTAATCATAAAGCACTTTCTTCTATTGGCTGAATGGTCTACAGCTGGGTTGGCAACCTATTTTGCATAGCATGCTACCAGTAAGTCAGTGGTTCTCGTGGTTTTTCTGGGATCTTCCTCCACCAATAATACTAGCCACCATATATAGGCTATACAGTACTTAGGTATGGTGTTAAACCTAAACATAAACAATCATACAGTAATACCTCACTATAATCCCAATCTTCAGAACCATGAAAGTTGACCACTTTTTAGGTAAATCACATTCTTACTATCTGCCACTTAATTATATTCCCTCCCTACAAACCTGTTCTGGAGAGAAGTGATTTGTGATTTGAATTTTTAACGTAGCTTTAAGAATTTTCCAGTCATATCACTACGATGTTGGCAGTGAGGCGGTTTATAGTGATGTCTAGCACTGGGGCGTCATGCTGCAGACATGTAACATGATGTCCCACCCAGTCAAATGTATCCTGACACCAGGCTAACCAGTCCTAATACTAACCTCTTAATGTTGAGTGCCAATTGAGGCAGCTGTTAGTACCATTTTTGTAAGTCTTTAGTATGACTTGGTCGGGGATTGAACCCACGACCTCCCGCATCTGAGGCGGACACTCTAGCCAATTGGACATTAGAGCAGTCAAAAGTAAAGAAAATGGGAATCCACTATTTGTATCATTAAATAATATTTACAGATCATAATCTACTAAACACATGTCAAAAGAAAACTAGACTGTATGATTAATCTGAACAAGCTTTATCTGTACCTCATTAGGTTCGTCTGTATCTTTATTCACCTCCTCCAAGTCCTCCTCAATCACTTTCTCTGGAACAACTTCTGGCTCATTTCCTGCCACTGGACTCCTTGTCTTCTTTCTCATCATTTCTATTGCATAGTTTTGAAGATCTTCAAGACTCCGACCACCTGTGTATTCATCTATCTGTAAAAGCAGAAAACAGCTTACTTATACATGTACAAGCACTTTTTATAAAACTCAAAACCTGATGTAAAAGTCATTATATTAACTATAAACCCGTAATAAACTAATTTTTCAAAAATCTTGCAAACCCAACTACAAAACAAATTAACCTAAACTAGATGACACATATCACTTTAAATGGCCATTTATTTTGTCTAATACTTCTCTCAGTGACATCACTGAAATGTTCAGTGACATCCATGATTAGCATTGAAATGTTCAGTGACATCCATGATTAGCATTGAAATGTTCAGTGACATCCATGATTAGCAATGAAATTTTCAGTGATATCCATGATTAACATTGAAATGTTCAGTGTCATCCATGATTAACACTGAAATGATTAGCATTGAAATGTTCAGTGACATCCATGATTAGCATTGAAATGTTTAGTGACATCCATGATTAGCAATGAAATTTTCAGTGATATCCATGATTAGCATTGAATGTTCAGTGTCATCCATGATTAGCAATGAAATTTTCAGTGATATCCATGATTAGCATTGAAATGTTCAGTGTCATCCATGATTAGCATTGAAATGTTCAGCGATATACATGATTAGCATTGAAATGTTCAGTGTCATCCATGATTAACATTGAAATGTTCGGCAATATCCATGATTAGCACTGAAATGTTCAGTGTCATCCATGATTAGCATTGAAACGTTCAGCGATATCCATGATTAGCACTGAAAAGTTCAGAGACATTCATGATTAGCATTGAAAAGTTCAGTGACATCCATGATCATCATTGAAATGTTCAGTGACATCCATTATTATCATTGAAATTTTGGAACACAAGGCCCGAGATTTGCTCACCTGATTAGCATAGACCTTAAAGGTAAATGTGTGTGTGTGTGTCTGTGTGATTTGGATTCTTAACATAGCTTTTTTAAATTTAAAATCAGTCATATCTAAATGTCAACAGTATCAGTTTATAATGATGTCTAGCACTGGGGCATTATGCCATAGACATACAGCATGATGTTCCACCCAGTCATAATATCATGACACCAAGCATTAATATGCATCAATTTAAGATGGTGACTGTGCAGATGAAGCATGTATTTTACAGGCCGCATTTATTACCTACACCCCACCCCCTGTGCAATTGTGTGGGGTACGTGCATCATTTTCTTCAGCTAACTGATCTGGTTGCTTATAACATGGTTCGGTCTATAATGCGGTTGTATTCTTTGGCTCCCAACTACCACATTATAGCGGGGTCCCACTGTATATATATATATACAGTGGGACCCCGCTATAACACGGTAGTTGGGAGCCATAGAATCCGACCGTGTTATGAACCAAACCGTGTTATAAGCAACCATGTACAATACCAACACATTTTTGGATTTAATTGGGGGGGGGGGGGTACATAAAGACGGGTGCAAAAATGCATGCCACAATTACCATATTTGATCAATATATATTAAATGAGAAAAACATTTGCTGTGGTAACAGAAATTGCAGATATAATATATTACTTTATTCAGAGAACCATGCATTGGTACATACACGTGTCTAATTTATATATACATGTATAATCAATTGCATGAAAAGAGTATCAACACCGTGTACTCACCAGCGAATCTTGTAACATACATTGAATCCATAATATAAATATTTCCATCGAAAATATCCACACACAGATGTAAAATATTCAATAATTTTGTCACAGATCATTATGTGACTGAATTCAATGAAAAGAAAATAACAAAAATTACGTAATGGGTATACGTAATGAATGATGAAATAGTACATGTCCATAGATTAAATAATGGAAGCTAAAGTGTATTCTTATAATAACTACATGTACATCTCAGGATCTTTCTGTCTCTGAATTCAGTCATTGTAAATTTCAGCACATTTTCCCACCCAAGTTGCTAGTCAAAGTCCTTTGAACTTGCTGCCCAGCTATTGCATCATGTTCTTTTGATGTGCTCTAATAAATACAGCAGGCAGAACTGGCTGTATTTTAACCACTGAATTATGTCACTGTAAATATCAGCACAGCTAAGATGATAAAGTAATCAACACTAACTTTGTCTTCCAGCTATTTGCATGCGTACGGAGGACTCCTTCATGGAGTGATTTATGTGTCCCAGATCAAATATTTGCATTCAAATACGCGTAATTAAGCGTTTCCGAGACCTCTGTGTCGCATACATTTTATACCATCACATTTCTCATCTGTCAATAGTTATTATTTTTTGAAAAACTCTTGATTTTTAGCTGCTTTCTGCTAATGTCAAGTTTGCTCTTGGCAAAGTCAATTATAGTTCTCAGTTGCACAATTCGAATTTACTAGATTGCATAAAACAACACCGCCAAGCCATGCACACATGTTGGCAGCTTTTGTTTCTTTGATGTTGTATAAATCGCTTCCCCCTGATTTGAAAAAGTTTAGCTCGGCAGTTCACTTTGATGATAAACAATGTACTTAAATTAATTGATTTATACATTGGCTGTTGCTTAGTTGCGTATGAGAACATACATGTATATCAGAGATTATTAGAGCAACGATTGTATTCGGAATGCATTCAAGACAAACACAAAGTAGACACGATGGCTTCATTGCTCAGGGATCAGTAATAATAATATTGACACTTATGCGCTGTCATTTTTCAACAATGAACAAAGATCAAAGTTCTCAGTAGGCCCAGTTTGTATTTCCGATGTTTATTCTGGCACAAAACTAGAAGAACTTTGTTAATTTTTGAAATTTTAGGAGCCATACAACGATTATTTTAAATTCGATTTTGTGTGTGATTTCCTCCCCAAAATGAAAATACATTTTCTACACGTTTTTTTTCTCGCACTTTTCAGACGAGTATGAGAATGATAATTAAACTCTTGACGTATTTTATTTTTCATACTTAAAAGATTTTTTTTTGTCTTTGAGAAAAATACCTGTAATAAATTACCTGAAATTTCGGGAGCCATGCCACGACCATGTTATATCCGAATTCGTGTTATAACGGGGCATGTTATAGATGGGTCCCACTGTATATATATATATATATATATATATATATAATTATATAAATACCTTCAACAAAGATACTGTCTGCAAAATCAGATCTCAATCTGTTTGGTGATTTTTGGCATTTAAGGTTTTTCTATATTAAGCATAATCAGCCATATTGATATTACTTTATTTCCATCTATCCATTAATTTGCTTCCATGCCAATATGCTTTCTGCCAAACTTATCAAATACTGATTTGTTTTCGTGAAGTCATTTAAAAAGGTGTTTTTTCCCATCTTAGCAACAGTGACCATATTAGAAATTGGGAATTGTGTTAAAAATTTCAAGACCAATATGCTTTTTGCAAAATTTAATTGAATTCTGTTGAGCAGCTTTTCTAAAGTTTTTTAGTAATGGTGGCCATATTTGATAACTAATCAATATTTGAAAGATTTAATCAGATTATCCATTTAAACATACATTGTACCCAGGGAAGGTAGTTTTTAATATAATATTTAATATAATATATACACATACAGTCGGCTCCAGATATGTGCATATAACTGCATATTCCGCTTTATTGCATAGCTTTGTGCCGGTCACGATTTGTTACCATTGTTTTCAATGGATATCAATGTCAGACAATTGCATATCGTCTATATGCATACTTCGCATTATTGCATACATTTGTCGGGTCCAAACATACATTATTATGTGTTAAGTTGCTTCGGATAACTGCATTGTTCAAAATTGTTCCTTTCAAAATGAAAAGAAACCGATTCCAAACATTGGTGGTCAAGGTTGATTAATGAGGTCTGTTAATATCAACATCACAGCTATTAGATCTCCGTTGGTCACCAGGAGGAACTATAGTAGATAACCATATATATATTACAAGACGGCATTATCTCTCTGATTCTCTGTTGATAACCAAGTATGTTCGATGGCTTTAACACTCTTTAGCTTTAACACAAACTCGCATCGCCCTTGTTAAGAATCCGATCCAGTCTGGTCATTAAATTTGATAGATTAAGACTGATCGCGGACCACAAGTCTGCTCCACGATCTACTGACAAAACTGACCTCCATATGATACCAGAGCAAATCACGTCACATTTAAATGAACTAGGCCAAATGGGGGTTTGTATACATGCTGCAGCAGATAACGCCATAACATGAACGCCGGTTTAGTGCATATGCCGCCTAATTGCATATAATAGCATCAGTCCTGAGGCCATGCATATAAGCGGAGCCAACTGTGTGTGTTTATATATATATATATATATGACACAAAAATTCTAAATTGTATCTATGGGTGGGTTAGTAACCCACTCTAAAAGTGCCTTCCCGAGTCCCAATTATGTCTTAATGGAACAGCCCTTATGGACGCCTGCTTAAATTGGTTGAATTGGTCCAATTGTAATTTTAAAATATAAAAAAATTGATACTTACAAATTATTATTTAGTGTGAATTACTTTATCCCTTTTCTTCTCCCACATGAGTGATATTTCCCTTAAAAACCGTGCCGTCTGACCAAGATACATATATATTTAAAACTTTATTCTCCCAGAAATATTTTGTCCAAGAATCAGATTCTTACCTTCTGTCCATCCCTGAACCAGATAAGAGTTGGATATCCCCGAACACCAATCCTGTTACATATAGCTCTATGGGCTGTGCAATCCACCTGTTGTGGGCATAGAGAACAGCATAAGTTGGGTCCAAACAGCAAACAATATGCACCTTGCATAAACAAGCTGCCACAAACCGAGATTGGCCAGTGCATGGCAGGTCTGGATCTATGCGATTTGCACATGCATCCAATTTTATGAATAGTTTATACAATATAATTAAATGTAAGGCAATGCAGAACAAGCAGGAGAGATTAAAAGACAACTACTGCAAATGGCTGACTTGTACAGCAAATAAAAAATATTATGCAGGCCATTTATCCAGATGCTGGCTTTAGTTAAAGTAGTTGTGGCTGATGACTGAAATTAATTCATTCAGTGTTGGTTCCATATAATTCATTTTAAATTATGATTTATTGCCGGTACTTAAATGGACTCATTCAAACTTTAGTTTTTTGATGAATGACTACATTGAAAAGAATAAGCTCCTGTTTTTAGTACTTGTCATTTCCTCCACTAGATCTTCAAAATCTGTGGAAAGAAAAGCTATGTTTTTATATTGTTTTTTTAAATATATGAGTCAGTATCAGGTAATATGTCACAAAGACTAAACAGACATGCCAACCCTAACAAAGCCAGGGCTTGCAAAAACTGGACATTATACAATGAGTTTCATAAATATTAAATCATTACCCATTTGAGATTCTATTTTATCACAGTTTTAATCTCAGTGAAAATCATTTAGATAGAAAGAAGAATGAATAATTTCATTCATTCTGACCGACGGTGCACCTTTCATTTATTGTGCATAAAATATAGTCCCAAACAAAGTTGAACTAGTAAAAGTATATTGTACTTTTATTTACAAACTATAAATCAAAGAAAAAGCTTCCATCTGAATAAACAGAACATTTTATTACAACAAAATATGTTTTCAAAACAGAATGTAAGATATTATTAAGCCTAGAGTAGATATTAAACTGCACATAATATAGGAAAATTATACCTATTATCACATTTATATCTAGCTAATGACTTGTATAAAACTAGAACTGGAGCAAGACCATTCTGCTCCTCATCTGTGCTTTTGCTACAACCCCTAAATCCAGGGATTTGTGATATTTTAAAATAAGATATGGAATACGCAGAGGTAAAGTTTATTTACAGTCAAAATTAAACTCTAAAAATATTGGTCTCCTACACAACAAGAATAGAACACAACAAGATAGAGCTTTGTGTCACCATGCAAACAATTTACTCATGCTAGTGAAATCTGGGAGCAGTGCTCATTGAAATGTATCCCCAGTATGTATGATTCTAGATATGACAGTTTAACACAGCACGCCAAAACATGTAATTATTAAGTAAAATGAAAAATCTTAACCAAGAGCTAGTAAAATGCGAAATGCAGATCACAGCAGCTTTCTTGCACAGGTGTTTTACCTGAAGAAGTAATCATCTAGTTTACTTATTAAAGCATAAACAGTGAAACCACCAAACTGAACCAAAGTTTATGAAGTCTGAAATATGGGTCATAGTGACCTTCTATCAAGGATGGGGGGGGGGGCCAGAGTGGCCGAGTGGTATAAAGCGCTGTCTGTTACAGATCACTGCCATCTCACCTTTGTCTGTGTGGGTTCGAGTCTAAGATTCGGCTAATGTAGTTATGTGAGAAAGCTTGACAGTAGCTTCTTGTAGGTCGGTGGTTCTTTTCAGGGGTTTTCCAGGTTCTTCCTCCACCATTACTGGCAGCCATGTATAGCCTATATTGTGCTAAAAAATGGCGTTAAACCATAAAAAAAAAATTATTAAAAAAAAAACATCAAGGATATGGGACAGTGCTAATTGAGATGCGTCCCCTCACTAAGTTTCATGGTTCCAGGTATAACAGTATTTGTACAGTATGCAAAATACTGAGCTAAACATAACCAAGAATGTACAACCAATTTGCAAAGTTAGCCCCACCACCAAAGCCATCAGCCGCCTCACCAGTGGATGGATGCTATTAGACTTAATACAAACTACTGCTTAAGACCAAGGAATAAATAATAGCTGAGATTTAGTGAAGACAAACTTATGCTTTTTAAAATTTATATTGAAGACAACAGTGTTAGCCAAGGGTAGTACAATTGATTACCTTCACTTCAGAAAGCTATAAAGGGTCTAAACCTAGTCACTGCTACTAAATTTAATATGAAAAACCGGATCCACACCAAATCATACCCCCCAAAAATGCCAAGAATTTAAGGGCTTTTCAAGTAATCCAGACAGTAAAATCACAAGGGCTGACAGGACTGGAATGCATTTTTGCTGTGTCTTTACTTTACAGGCAAGCTTTGCTTTCTTGTACAACCTTATTTCTTGTTGTGTGTGTGTGTGTGTGTGATTTTGAGTTTTATTGCAGCTTTAACAATTTTTAAGTCATACTGCTAAGAGTTCTGTAGTATGGCAGTTTACAGTTATGTCTAGCACTGAGGCATCATTCCGCAGACATGCAACATCATGTCCCACCCAGTCACATTATCTTGACACAATGCTAATCAGTCCTCATAACCTTTTAATTCTGAGCACTACACAAGGTAGCTGCTAGAAATATTTTTAAAATTCTTTGGAATGATTCAAAGCCACAATCTCCCACATCCAAGGCAGAATCTAACCCCTAGGCCACCTAAGCAGTCTTGTTTCTTATTATATTGAATACTTTTATTTAAAAATTCAGGTGAAATACAGAACCTTTTCATGATATCATTTTTTAAATTATGCCTAAAATAAATGCTTATACGTCAAAATTATGTCTTAATCAACACAGTACGAACCACTATTTCCATTTAAATGAACACAAAAGTACATCTATATTTAATTTTAAACTGATGACTGGGGGTCTAGTTGAGATGAAGTGATACTGAAACCAATGATTTGCCAGCTTCCTTTTAAAAATGATTTAGATCAACATGAACATTAAACTTTATTACTGTTGCTTGAAGGGCAGTTTGAACAGCATTATAGTAACCACTGGTCATTGTACTCGGTATATTTTGTTTGTTGGATTAGGTTTTTTAACATAGCTTTAATTAACAATTTTTCAGTCGTATTGCTACGATGTCTGCAGAGAGACAGTTTATAGTGATGTATAGCACTGGGGTTTCATGTCGCAGGCATGTAGCATGATGTCCCACCCTATCACATTATCCTGACACCAGGCCGACCTGTCCTAACACTAAACTTTAATGCTCAGCGTCAAGCGAGGCAGCTGTTAGTACCATTTTAGTAAGTCTTTGGTATGACTCAGCTGGGGATCGAACCCACTACCTCCTGCTTCCGTGGCAGACGCTCTAACCACTAGGCCACCGGAGCGGTTACTGTATGTATGTATGTATGTATGTATGTATGTATGTATGCATGCATGTAAGAATGATCATAACAAGATAAAAGTCAATATTCTGACAGAAAAATGGCAACTGTGCCAACCATTTGTCATAAATGCCAATATTACCTTTTCTACCATAAGACCTTCAATAAGGGCAGAACTGGCCAGTTGTTGCCAAGTTGGTGCAAGCTGCTGACAATGACCACACCATGGGGCATAAAACTTAATAAAGTGGTCTCCTCTCTCAGTCACCTTCTCAAAGTTAGCACTATCAAGCTCAAACAATTTTTTAATATCTTCATCTGGTTCTTTGTCTTCTTCCTCCTCCTCATCCTGTCAATACCAAAATGAATACAAGTCTTATAAATAAAAATAGTCCAAAATAGGAATCATACATGTTGATTCTGGTGTGTACAGATATAGTCCAATATAGGAATCATACATACTGATTCTGGTGTGTATAGATGTAGACAAATATAGGAATCATACATACTGATTCTGATGTGTATAGACATAGACAAATATAGGAATCATACTGATTCTGGTGTGTATAGATATAGTCCAATATAGGAATCATACATACCGATTCTGGTGTGTATAGATGTAGACAAATGTAGGAATCATACATGTTTATTCTGGTATGTATAGATGTAGACAAATGTAGGAATCATACATAATGATTCTGGTGTGTATAGATATAGTCCAATATAGGAATCATACATGTTGATTCTGGTGTGAATAGATATAGTCCAATATAGGAATCATACATAATGATTCTGGTGTGTATAGATGTAGATAAATATAAGAATCATACATGATGATTCTGGTGTGTATAGATGTAAACAAATATAGGAATCATACATATTGATTCTGGTGTGTATAGATGTATACAAAAATAGGAATCATACATATTGATTCTGGTGTGTATAGATGTATACAAATATAGGAATCATACATGCTGATTCTGGTGTGTATAGATGTATACAAATATAGGAATCATACATGTTGATTCTGGTGTATATAGATGTATACAAATATAGGAATCATACATGTTGATTCTGGTGTGTATAGATGTATACAAATATAGGAATCATACATGCTGATTCTGGTGTGTATAGATGTATACAAATATAGGAATCATACATGTTGATTCTGGTGTGTATAGATGTATACAAATATAGGAATCATACATGCTGATTCTGGTGTGTACAGATGCATACAAATATAGGAATCATACATGTTGATTCTGGTGTGTATAGATGTATACAAATATAGGAATCATACATGTTGATTCTGGTGTGTATAGATGTATACAAATATAGGAATCATACATGTTGATTCTGGTGTGTATAGATATAGTCCAATATAGGAATCATACATGTTGATTCTGGTGTGTATAGATATAGTCCAATATAGGAATCATACATGTTGATTCTGGTGTGTATAGATGTATACAAATATAGGAATCATACATGTTGATTCTGGTGTGTATAGATGTATACAAATATAGGAATCATACATGTTGATTCTGGTGTGTATAGATGTATACAAATATAGGAATCATACATGCTGATTCTGGTGTGTACAGATGTATACAAATATAGGAATCATACATACTGATTCTGGTGTGTACAGATGTATACAAATATAGGAATCATACATGTTGATTCTGGTGTGTATAGATGTATACAAATATAGGAATCATACATGTTGATTCTGGTGTGTATAGATGTATACAAATATAGGAATCATACATGCTGATTCTGGTGTGTATAGATGTAGACAAATATAGGAATCATACATACTGATTCTGGTGTGTACAGATGTATACAAATATAGGAATCATACATGCTGATTCTGGTGTGTATAGATGTAGACAAATATAGGAATCATACATACTGATTCTGGTGTGTATAGATGTATACAAATATAGGAATCATACATGCTGATTCTGGTGTGTATAGATGTAGACAAATATAGGAATCATACATGCTGATTCTGGTGTGTACAGATGTATACAAATATAGGAATCATACATACTGATTCTGGTGTGTATAGATGTATACAAATATAGGAATCATACATACTGATTCTGGTGTGTATAGATGTAGACAAATATAGAAATCATACATACTGATTCTGGTGTGTATAGATGTAGACAAATATAGGAATCATACATATTGATTCTGGTGGGTATATATGTAGACAAATTATAGGAACTCTAGGACTATTTTCTTGTAAATGCCTACTGAATCCGGAGTGATCTGTTGCAGTTATAGTCCAAAGGTTTCAACACATGAAGGATACAACAAATGTTAATAATAGCACAAAAAAGTATGGATGCAATTCTTACATTTAAAAAACCCTAAGAATCAGTTTAAAAACTGCCAATTAAATTAATGGTTTAGTTAGTAATGACAGTTATGACTGGAAATTTCTTGCCCAGAGCCAAGTCTTAAATAAACTTTAATAATGAACTGGATTTTTCTTTCTCATTCTGGCACAGAGCACGAGGAGCTGAAGAGCAGAACATATATGGGCGAGTTGAAAAACAGGTGTTGACAATCTCCTCTGTACTGTTCTTCTTACTGTTTTGAGTAAATATGATGCACTGAGAACAAAACCATGCACTATTTCTCTCAATATAAACTATTTCATCTTCTTTGTGACTGGAAAATGTAACATGAGAGCACACATCTAATCAATATAAAGAAATCATTTATTTTGGATGGCTCAAAAGTAAAATAAATATGAGATACTAAGCATAGGAAAATATTCAGAAATTTCCCACCTTATTTAAATGGAGAGTGTGTGTGTGTATGCATGTATTTATGTATGTATATATGCAGGTAACAGCACATAACAATCCTGGCTAAATAGTGCTTATTAAAAGATTAACTCTCAAGATATTCTACCAAATACAAATGTTGTACAAAAAGATTATAGATAGGAGATAAAAAGGTAAACATGTTAAAATTCTTAAAAAAGGTTAAAAAGTAACATATATCAGCAAAAATAAAGTCCTTGTAACACAGTCACATGTTTTCATATTTAAACTTTAAAAAAGTTAATTATAAGTTTTAACGGAGCTATAAAGTAAGCATGCTCACAAGAAACCTATTTTGATAAGAAAAGAAAAATGATTTCATTCTGAATTTCTCCACACAGCTATATTTAGTTTTTCCATATTATTTATCCAGGCCAGAAAAGACAGACTGTTCATATTTTTCATTGCAAATATTTAACAAAAAAAGAAGTTACTACAGCTGTAGTAATAACAAGACAATATTTGTGCAAAAAAATATGCAATGATCCCTACCTTTGTGAGTTCATCCACTACAAACCTCAGTAGTGAATCTAGATCACGATTTCCTCGATAAGGCACAGCATTTTTGTTCTGTTCCATATTGAAAAATTTCATAGTTGGATATCCTCGGACTTGTTGGTCAGCACAGACCTTTGTGTCCACTGTACAATCAACCTGTGGGAATATGAAAATTAAAGGATCACTCATACTAAAGTTGCCCTTTGTCCATCAAGTTAGCAGTTATGCAATTTAATACAAAATTCAATACTGATTTGGTTGTAAATTATAAATCTATCATTGCAATTTTCTTTTAATATTTTCTTGTTTATGCCAACTTACTTAATCACCTACAGATCTAGCAAATGCAAATGATACATGTATTATGTTTTGTCACTGAAATATGATTGTAAAAGAAACTTAAGAAAATGTAAAGTAAATTTGACACTATAGCAGCGTGGAGCATGGTGGAGAAAGGAAAGAAATCTTACCAAAAACATTATCCTTTTGACCAAAAGGATCAATGACAGGAATAATAATTTTTCATTTATAACTGATAACAGAAATTATGTAAAGCCACATTAATCCAATCATATCAAACAACAAAACTGCAAAACAATGTTGCTTCAGATCTTTCATATCAACACTACATATATATATATATATATATATATATATATATATATATATATATATATATATATATATATATATATATATATATATATATAGTCTCCAAAAATCTAGTCTACTCCTTGGGAAACACAATTAGTTGAGATGCACCAACTGGCTAGTAAACAGATTTATATTTGGCATCATCAATTTCATCAACTTTGATCTACGCTTATAGTTTGGAGCCAAATATTTACCATTATTTTGATCCTATGTACATGTATACAATTTCCTACTGACATAAAAAAGCATATTAACTTTTGGTGTCAGACATGGTTCAGACAAAAGAGTCCACTGCTGAAAATGGTTTGGCTCCAAAAATGCAGTGGAACACCCGTTAAACAAAAACTTAGACAAATTTCTCAGCTTGAATGAGCACAAGCATGTGTGGTTTGTATGCCAATCAAATATATTTAAATATATTAAGTTCTATGAGAAATGAAATAGTGGTCTGATCCCTATCATAATGTTCTGTCAAATATGGTTTCCTATTATACACCTGGACTTAACATTCTTATAAGGGTATATGCTACACAATAAATTATAACGCTATTAGATATAGCTACATGTTTGGACTTAATTATATAACAGATAAGGTTACAAACTTTGACATAGTGCTATGGCAGATAAGTGTATATGCAATACACTTGGACAAATTGCTCTGGCATCAGGCAATACATTTGGACATCCTTCTCTGGAATATATTTTTATATCATGCAATACACTTGGACAAAATGATCTGGCTTATAAGTGTATATGCAATACACTTGGACAAATTGCTCTGGCATCAGGCAATACATTTGGACATCCTTCTCTGGAATATATTTTTATATCATGCAATACACTTGGACAAATTGCTCTGGCAGATAAATGTATATGCAATACATTTGGACAAATTGCTCTGGCATCTGGCAATATACTTGGACAAATTGCTCTGGCATCAGGCAATACACTTGGACAAATTACTCTGGCATCAGGCAATACATTTGGACATCATGCTCTGGCATCAGGCAATACACTTGGACAATCATGCTCTGGCAGATATTTATATATCAAACAATACACTTGGACAAATTGCTCTGGTAGATATGTGTATATGCAATACACTTGGACAAATTGCTCTGGTAGATATGTGTATATGCAATACACTTGGACATAATGCTATGGAAGATATTTACATATCTTGCAAAATACACTTGGATGAAATGCTCTGGAAGATATTTAAATATCTTGCAATACACTTAAACATAATGCTCTGGCAGACATGAGTATATGCTAATACACTGTATGGATCAAGCAGATAAATGTCATGCTAAGAATAACACAACTGGAAAAGTGAGACCTATTTCTCACATATCATTTTGCAGAACCGAAAAAAATCAAAACAATATCATTAATTTAGTGAACAGAAGTTTCATAATTCAGACATGCTGAAGGCAGTTCTGAGACAACATTTTTTCCAGAAAGAACACGTCGACAAAATAATAGAACAAAGATAAAGATTTAAACAATACATTTCATCAATTATACTTTATAATGTATCAACAATACATTTCATCAATTATACTCTATAATGTATCAACAATACATTTCATCAATTATACTCTATAATGTATCAACAATACATTTCATCAATTATACTCTATAATGTATCAACAATACATTTCATCAATTATACTCTATAATGTATCAACAATACATTTCATCAATTATACTCTATAATGTATCAACAATACATTTCATCAATTATACTCTATAATGTATCAACAATACATTTCATCAATTATACTCTATAATGTATCAACAATACATTTCATCAATTATACTCTATAATGTATCAACAATACATTTCATCAATTATACTTTATAATGTATCAACAATACATTTCATCAATTATACTCTATAATGTATCAACAATACATTTCATCAATTATACTCTATAATGTATCAACAATACATTTTAGTCAATTATACTCTATAATGTATCAACAATACATTTCATCAATTATACTCTATAATGTATCAACAATACATTTCATCAATTATACTCTATAATGTATCAACAATACATTTCATCAATTATACTCTATAATGTATCAACAATACATTTCATCAATTATACTCTATAATGTATCAACAATACATTTCATCAATTATACTCTATAATGTATCAACAATACATTTCATCAATTATACTTTATAATGTATCAACAATACATTTCATCAATTATACTCTATAATGTATCAACAATACATTTCATCAATTATACTTTATAATGTATCAACAATACATTTCATCAATTATACTCTATAATGTATCAACAATACATTTCATCAATTATACTCTATAATGTATCAACAATACATTTTAGTCAATTATACTCTATAATGTATCAACAATACATTTCATCAATTATACTCTATAATGTATCAACAATACATTTTAGTCAATTATACTCTATAATGTATCAACAATACATTTCATCAATTATACTCTATAATGTATCAACAATACATTTCATCAATTATACTCTATAATGTACCAACAATACATTTCATCAATTATACTTTATAATGTATCAACAATACATTTCATCAATTATACTTTATAATGTATCAATAATACATTTCATCAATTATACTCTATAATGTATCAACAATACATTTCATCAATTATACTCTATAATGTATCAACAATACATTTCATCAATTATACTCTATAATGTATCGACAATACATTTCATCAATTATACTCTATAATGTATCAACAATACATTTTAGTCAATTATACTCTATAATGTATCAACAATACATTTCATCAATTATACTCTATAATGTATCAACAATACATTTCATCAATTATACTCTATAATGTATCAACAATACATTTTAGTCAATTATACTCTATAATGTATCAACAATACATTTCATCAATTATACTCTATAATGTATCAACAATACATTTCATCAATTATACTCTATAATGTATCAACAATACATTTCATCAATTATACTCTATAATGTATCAACAATACATTTCATCAATTAAAATAATGTATATTTCTATAACAATACTGTACATTTCATTCAGTAATATTTATACAATATATTTCTGTCAATAGTATATTTCAGAAATAAATGAATGAATTTCTAATCACCAGCACTATTAATAATGGAAAAAATGTTTTCATTGTTACCTTTGCAATGATGACATCACTGTCTTCAGAATTATAGAGCTTGGCTAATTCGTCCCATGTTGGGGATAATCTTTTGCAGTGACCACACCTGTAATACAGAGATACAAAACTATAATGTATTTACACACCCCAACTCCTATGATGCTTACATACTTTCATAACATATTTTCTGACGATGTTGAACAATTTAAGTACAGTAAAACCTGTCTTGAAAGACCACCCCTTCTGCCAAAAATAATGGTCTCTCAAGAGAGGTAGTCTCTCATAACAGGTCATAACACTATACAATCAATAAATCTGTGCATTGAGATTCTGGTCCCCCAAAGCAGGTGATCTCCAATAGCAGTGGTCTCTCAAGACTGGTTTTACTGTACATGCAAATCACCAATATTTTTTCTTCGTATTTTAGTTATTTATATGTACATTTTGTGTGGTTAAAGGGGATTGGTTTAAGAGGTAAAGCAGTTTGACTTATTTTTTTTATCGGTAAGCTTGTGCATGACGCCCAAATGCAGCGTACACAGAGAACATCAAGCATATAAATGTACCAGCAAATCGTTTTCTTGTTCAAAGATGAGGGAACAATATACAGTTGTACATTGTAACAATATACCGTATTTTCGTGTATATAAGACGCGTCTTATACAAAGTTTTACATACCATGCACCCATGGTGCGTCTTATATAAAATATTTTTTACACACATTTTTGTTCTCTCCCGTCCCCAGCCTTACTATTTTTCTTTTCACCTGCGTTATTTGTTCGAAATCGTTATATTAATTAAAACGCATTAAGCAATTCTCCCAGCTAATGCTTCTTTTAAACACATTAATATACAAAACATTTTGTGCATACACAGTTTTACTTTCATCGTTTCAGTGTTTGTCTGGGAGCTACCACTTATACTGTTTCTTTTGCAATTAGTCGAGGTAGGTAGTTGTTAATAAATTAACAGTACTCGAATGTTTGAGAAAAACCTTAATTACAAACACAAATTGCATCAGTTAATTACCTAATCTTTTCAGTATCAGTTTCATTCAAAACAAATCTTGTACTGCTAGCAACTTTCGCACGAAAAGCTTCGTAAACATTCTTTTTCCACACCTCTTACAACGCATTAAGCAATTTTCCCAGCTAGTATTTTTTATATATATATATAAAAAAAAACATTGACAATCTGAGTTTTATTACGGGTGTACGGATTGTTTAATCACGGTGACATTTTTCATTTTATTACAGGTATACGGATTATTTGATCATATTTATCGCTTCAAGTGATTCATCTTTGAAACAATTACAACCAAAAGAACCAAATTCTCTCTGCATCATCTTCCAATATGGCGCACTTTATAACGGGTACACTGAATCACATAGGAAAAGAAAAAGTACAGGTCGCTGCACATCTGGGACAAAACCTGCATATTATAATTAGGTGCATCTTATATGCGCGAAAATACGGTAAGTATTTTTTAACACGAACGAACGGTACAGTGTGTGATATTAAAGGACGATTATTGCGGTCGATATTCACATTTCCCGATTTTCATCCCTAGTTGTAAAAACAATTGGGTAAGTGTTCAGTAGTTACCATGTGTACCAATCCAATGCAGGCCACTTCAAATTTAAAATCCTTTTGTTTCAATGTTTTGTATACCATAATTATTGCAGATCTACGTTTAGTCGGAGTAAATGTTTTAAATTTATATAATAAAGTATGTTTAAATAGTTTTGTTTATTGTTATTAATTATCACAGCAAAAACTACGGCGGCTATATTACCTATACATCCGGTTGGGTTCAAAGATACTTAAATTTTTAGTTTCTTTGGTGGATGCGTTCGAAAACAAGACAAGACTAAATAGTTCGAAAACAAGACAAGAATTTGTTCAATATTGGACTTAAATATGAAAATCAGTTATACCATATATTTAAAATTTTTATTAAACACAATATAATAAACTGTTACTAAATAGTGTTTGACTTGATCAAAACTCAATGTACCGTATTGTTCTATTCATCTTCATCGTCATCAGTTTCGGCTTCAAATCCACTGAAACTTAAAAATTCACTGTCTTCGTCACGGAATAACTCCATAACTGATGCTAATCGATCCTCAATGGCATCAGTGGTATCGGATGCAGTGGTGTCGTCATCCGAAGAACTGATATAACTATCCGATTCGGGAATCATCCCGCACTTTCTGAAGCCACTGATGATTGTCGTAATTTTCACTTTCTCCCATGCCGTATATGATTTTCACTTCGGCATCATGACAATTTTATAAATTTTAAAAATGCTATGCAAACTAATCACATATTTATCTATAACAAGAGACTGTTCCCACGTTCATATATGCTAACTGCATACATCGGGCGTTTATTGATCTATGTACTAACAAGACTTGGCCTAGCGGATCAAAGAAGCTGCCTTCTCATCCGGCGTTTATTGTACTAATGGAGCCTTCTAATAATATCATTGGATAAATACAGCTACTAATAGGGTCTTCTAACAATATCATTGGATAAATACAGTAACTAAATATCTTTGGTTAGTAACTTTGTAAGAAGGTTGGTTCAACATAAACTTTTTCATACTGAGCCATTCAACTTATTGATCAAAACCATTGTTAACAAACATATGGAACATTATGTTACATTGATCTGCCGATTGAGTAAATAAAGACAACTTTTGTAGCAGCTGTTCAAGTCATTTGATTTACATTCACAAAAATATAATCCCTTTACCAGGTCTTGACAAAAAATAAACCTATTTAAAATCTGTTTGTAACTGCCAAGAGATCTAAAACTTTGGGAATACAAATTTTCATAGCTCATAATATACTAGTACATTAAAATAAGTTTTAGTAACTAATAATGTAAAATGTGTACTTCAATGAAACATTTTAGTAAGTAATCCTGTACTGTGTACTTCAATGAAATATTTTTGTAACTAATACTATACAATGTATACTTCAATATTTAGTAACTAATACTGTACAATGTGTATTTTTGGGTCACAAAAACTTTGTACTCCTCATGATACATCTACATAATTTAGTTACACGTGTCTCACCTACCGGTACTGTGACTAATAGCTACAAAAAAATTTATTGCAAATCACTGGAGGGTGAAATATAGGACATAGTGAGTCCATTCTATCTGAACCAGAGTTTTGCTATAAGTTTAAAACTAGATGTTCATGACTCCGACTTTGGGAAAAACAGGAGTTCCATCAGCAAATGTTGCAGTTCCCTACCAGAGCAAATTGGGAAGACCTGAAATGCTATATTCCCAGATGAGTAGAAACAGCAGTTGCCATAGAGTTTAATTTTCATACTTTTTTTTACCGCATTGACATGTAGCCCTTGTTTGTCCATTAGATTGAGAGTGAATTGTCAGGCGAAGGAAAGGTCTTATTCCATGCACTATGTTAGGCATCACACATAGTGTTCCACATGAATTGTCAGTTCTTGCAACTTATAGCACTGCTGTATTAGTTGCATTCTTACAATGACAAAATTTACATCTTAGGGTCTTTCAGCCACCGAATTTCCTGATTGTAAATATCAGCACAGCTAAAATAATCAATTGATCAACATATTTTTACACTCAACAGGTTGCTGAAGCAGGACTAGCAAGCCCATGAATTTGCTGCCCAGCAAATTGGTGCATATGGAAGACTCTTGTGTAAGTCATTTTCTAGGGCCCAGATAAAAAAATTTGCATCAAAATATGCATGATTGAGCATTTCTGTGACCTCTAGTATATGGAAGAAACAACTACCATTTTATATACCAGTATATATGTCATAGAAGTTTTATCTAACAGAATATTTTGCAACATATGATCTAATAATTGAATTCTTGGATTTTTCATATACACCAGGCCTTGAATTTAACACAAATTTCCTGGTAGCCAGAAGGACTAGTGTACTTAGAAATTTACTAGCCCTGCCAAACATTTACTAGCCCTGTCCCCAAAACAACATCACACACTCGTATTGAGATTAACAAAATTTTTATTTCATAAATAGCATTATCATATAAAATATAGAAGTACAGAAGTATACATTCTACTTTAAATCATCAATAAATTCACATTTTTTGTTTATCAAGATAATCTGGATCCAATTCCAGAAAGAGATCCAGGTATCCTTTCTCGTCCTCCACCTGCACTCTGGGTCCATATGGGGTTTGTTCTGGTGTCCTTACCAGTCTCCCTGAAACATTCTAATGTATTGCTGATGATGGATCATATGTTGGAATGTCATTTGGTCGGACAGAACCCAGGGTCGCAAACAAAATCTCCAGTCACTCTTCACCATTTTCATCTCTGAGAAACCCCTTTCAACATCAGCAGAGTGGGCTGGGATTGTCAGGATGAGGTCAATCAATGCCAGAATATTCTTGCAGTCAGCAGCATATGATTGTACAACTGTGGGCCAAGTCAAAGCATAGATGTCTTTGTAATTGCAAGATAACAGAATGAATTTTGTTGTTTTTTTTCCGGAGGCTGAACACCTATAAAACGCCACATTTTGCCTGTCTTATAAGGCGGGAATTGTGCCTTGTTTTGAAATATGAGATGTTACAGTATAACTGACGCGAATTATTTGAAGTAAGAAAAGGAATGACACAGTGTCCTTTATATAAAAAAGTCCGAGCAAGAAACCCGTTTACAAACACGTGCCTTTCCCCCCCCCCTAATCAAATGGCTTCTTCCTAATAAAGACTTGACTTCATCGGATGTTCTGCACGCTCAAAGCAGTGGCTAAAGTAAACACTGTTATAAAATATTAACATCAAAAGATAATGTTAGTTTCAACTTGGAAAATGTGTGCTCCCATCAAACGGAGCCAGCTGACTCGGCGCTTTGTATTTAACTCAGGTGCTCGATGCGAGCTTGATGTGAATTTAAAAGAAAACAATAATCAAAAGGAACAAAATCATACATAGCGACAAAAATACCAACAATATTCCTGAGATATTTTTCTAAGGTATTTTTTTCACTCTGTATGATTTGGTTCTTTAGATTTTTTTCCCCCTTCACATCAAGAGCGCATCGAAAACCTGTGGTATTTAACAGCTCCAATTACGGTCTCATAATTAATAACATATGTTTGGTAATTGTTCCTAATTAATCGAACGTCAGTGTATTGTTGAAATTAATAATAAGCGTGAATATTTTCAATTTTTTATGCCCATGTGAGATTTTAATTCCCATCAAATGCTTGGATATCTCCATGTGTATTCAATTATTTGTTCAATCGTTTTGGTGGGAAAAATATAAAAGCTATTCTTATTATCATAGAAAAAGTAGTTGCTTGGAAAATGATGTGTCACAAATGTTATCATAATAAATTGATCTAATTCTTCTACTTATTTCGATGCAAACGTAAAATATGAGTTACCCATTTGTGACTGAGCAAGCAAAAAAAAAAAAAAAAACTTCAATAAACAAACATGTAAACTAATTTCTTTGAATAGTTGATGCTATTTTCTTTTGTGTGGTGTAACGTTTCATAATTTGTTACTGTGGTCGCGTGAATAAAGCGTGATACAATTTAATTCGCTAATACGGATCAATTTCCAAACTTCTGTTGTTAATGACGGGACCTAAATTGGCGCTGTTAAGTGAAACGCACATAATCAGATGGCTTATTGTAATAGAAACACATTGGGCTAGCGGACTACCGCTAATTTCGAGCCCTGTACACGTACATTATTTAATACATTATGGAGTGTACAACACAATGTAAGGGGTCAATATACAATATATGAAATTTTTATCTGTTTTCAGACTCCCACCGTCTTTATAAAAATGTAAACTGATGTTAACAATATTACCTTAGTTTCTCGAGGATGTAAAAAGACAAATGAATAGAACTCTATTAAAGAAAATGGCGACAAAATTTGAAAATTGGTGAGAAAATATTGAGTTAGGCGATTTTCTTGGCAACAACTTTTTTTAAAGCCAGCACCATCCCTGTTAAAGTACAATACATTATGACTTGCCCTTAAATGTATTTGTTCACAGAAATTGTAAAAACCTCTCTGAAACGCTTGCAGGATATCATGCGAATAGTAACACAAAAAAAAACAACACTAATATTTTATCTCTGGTACTAATTCTGTTATCCATGTATTTAATTTCTTCTGTATTCCTTTTCAGTCGATACTATATCAATCATCTTATCTAATATATCTTATCACATCTTCACTTATGATGGTAAAAACGGAGATAAGGTAATACAGTGAATCTCAGGTATACCGGTCGCTAAGAATCAATATTTCTTACTTACCATGGAGCAAAGAACATCACAAAATGCTTTTTGTCTTTGATGTTTTCTTCGAAATTCTCTTGGGTGTAAACTACTGCATTGGAACCATGGCTGTCATCACAGTGGACAATCATCATAGGTAATGCAAGTAAAAGCAAAAAAGTTAAAGCTTTTTCCATTGTGCTTGTTGCCAGTTTCATAGTCGGATGAAAATGATAAAAACGTGTACAACAGGTTTAACAGGACTGATAATGACGAGGGCCAAGATATACCAACTACTTTGGACTGATACTTAAACGTTTTTCAGCTGCAAACTGTTATCCAGATTAAGACTGTAAAGCAGATCGTTGAAATTAAGATAGAGAGAAAATCTTTATTTTAAGTTTATCCGTCACAAACACCTCCATTAGGAATTAAATATTCATTCGAAGCATCAGGTATTGACAATGTATCTTCAAAAATTATATAATACGGCAAACTCGGTCATAAAACATAAACACCGCACCGAGATTTAGCTGGGGGGAGGGGGGCAGGGGGTACATATGTCCCCGGGCACCATACTAGTGGGGGCGAAAAAATGGGCTTTGAAATAGGTTGTAACGGGTAATGGTGATTTTATTGATGAAAATAATGGGTTTCAGAGTTGAGGTGGGGGGGGGGGGAATGAATATTTTCCCCGGGCGCCAAACACTCTAGCTACGCCTTCGACACCGCAGTCAGACATAGGCAGGAAAAGTCGGGGGGGGGGGGGGGATTTGTACATATTTGAAAATATTATAATATATTAACTTTGCTTTGATATTTGAAATTTTTAAAAAGCGTGATTTAATGTTGTATTAGAGTAAAATTGGTACATACGTCATTTTAATAGAACAAAGGTAGATAGGTAGCGTAGGACAAAGGCAATCTCAATGTGACAAAACTAGAAGTATTAATTTTATATAATAATTATCTTATTGAGAGACACGTAATAATATTATGAAAGTGATATTAATATTATATTAACATTCATAATCACAAATTAATGATGTACTTTCATAGAGAAAGATCGACCATGACAAGATTGATAGTACAAATACTACACCATTTAACATGTTAATATCATAATTTGTTTCAGTATAATCATTACAGTGTCTTAAACGGTAATACAAATCTTTTCTTTTGCTATTAATGTTTGTGGTATACGATAAGAAGAAAGGATTATGCTACAAACATTAACAAAAATATATATGAGTTTTTAGGTGACGAAGACCAACTTTGGGCAAACAACAAGACAGAAAGCATGAAGCACAGATTAAAAGTGAAACTTAACTGGGAGCCCAGAAAACCCGACGAACTGGTTGAAAGGAATCAGTTAAAGTGGAGATGGTGGACCTACAAAGGGCATGATACAAGATTTGTAACTTTTGTCTGAACATGCGATTTTTGAAATTTAAGATTACCAAATTTTCATGGACATCTGAGACAGAAGAAGAGAAACAACAACTCTTGAGCAAATTCCTAAGTGCAAGCACCACACTTGTTTCTGGACTGACAAATTCGGATGAGAAATATGCTGTCCATAAGGACCCAAGGTAGCCAAGAAGCCAAATCAAAGGACACGATGCAGGTCTACAAAGACACGAAGGAAGTGAACAGTGATATAATGTGATGCGTGGCAATCGGAAATTTCGAAAATCGCGTGTTCAGACAAAAGTTACATCACGAATATATTATTATGAATGTTAATAACATATTTAATTGTCAAATAATATAAAAGAATACATATGAAAAAGTACAAGAAATACCTATGTTCGAGATTGTCGACTCTGGTATATAGTTAAAGGTTGATTAAATTATTACTGTTTGAACAATACTGCATGAACAGATTTGTGTAACTGCTCGAAACAATACAAAATAGCCACGTACTGCTGCAGATGCGGAATATCACTAATTACCATCGTTTGATGTTACCGACAGCGGCAAAGTAATGGTTACTGTTTTGTACCATAATCGATTCTTAATAAAAGTATTAGCACATCTTATTTTGTCACAATGAACATGTCTTTCTCATACAATATCTTAATTTATTACATCACGTTGGCATACTATGTTCGGTTGAATACTTATATTCAGCTTATGTATTTCATATTACTTTCATACTATTTCTTATTACTTTCATACTATTTCATATTACTTTCATACTATTATTCCGTGTCTCGCAATTAGATAATTATTATCTAAAAGTATTAAATCGGACTTTGTCACACTGAGATTGCTTTTCTGATACGTTATCTGTGTTACATGACTTTATTATACACTACACAACTACTGTACCATTTATTGTATACATTTTAAAATAAAAACAAAGTTAATATAGTATAATATATACGAATATGTATAAATAAAACAAAAATAAACAAACTTTGTCTGCCTTTGTCTGACTGTGTCTGTCTTTGTCTGACTTTGCGGCGTTTAGTAGAACCCCAACAAACATGTTACATTGAAACCGTTGACATTCAGGTCAATATATTCATTTCAAAAGGACAGTTCTCATATTAACTCAAGTTAGCTAGATTTAATCTTGCTCTTAAGAAAAACAATCGTTGAGATCCATTATTTCACCCACAGTCCCAAAAGTATTTGAAATGGCTACTTATCAACGGAGATTACTTTATGAATTAGTTTTACACGTATATGTGTGCTTTAGGTACGGGAGCTGTTCAGTCCACTTTAATTTATCTGATAGAAGAATGGCAAAAATATATAAAGAATATAGTGGAGTTATCTGAATGGATATTTTCACAGTATTTGGCTGCCTTCCTCTGAATTAGTTAACACGAAACTGAAAGTGGATGGTATATGGGGAGAGAGCTGGGAAAATGATACACGTCTTGTTGCAAAATATTGTGTGTTGAACACAAGAGTTTCTAAATTTAATCAATTGTTGAACCAACACAGCAAGATCAAGTGAAAGAAGTGAGTATAGTTTTCGTATATTTGAGTCATAGACAGACATATCTTAAGAATAAATATAAAAACAAATCTTTGGAAGAATTAATTTGGTACTTTGGACCTTATACAGAATCGTGCATGATGTAAATGCTTCATCCAAAATATTTTCGGACTAGAGGTTGGGATTGTAATTGAGGCTTGGGTTGGAATTTTTTGTGATTGGGATTGGGGTTGGGATTGGCTTGATTGGTATTGGAAAAGATGATTTTCTTTTTACATTTCTAGTTTTGCATTTACCCTCCGGAAGCTGCATTTGAGAACTGAAGCCTTTCTTGCCAGTATTCATGATCGAAAAATATCGTACTACCAAGGTTTAAACTCCTTTTAATTGGAATTAATATAGATCGGATTACGAGAAGAGCTGACTGGTTTGTGCACAGTTATTTTGATTTTAAAAAAGCAGTAATAATCAAAATAGTAAACACTAGAATTTTCTTTATGCGACATTATCTGATTTGTGCGAGACAAGCGTTTTATTCGAGACAGGAAATTCCTAGATGGTATTTCCAAGAGACATTAGATTTTTATATTGCTCTTAAAATGGTCGCTCTTCCATAGAATAACTACGAAAAACGATCCCCAATATTTTCTCGATCGGTTTGGATGAGTATTAAGTCGTCGACCCTGCCGGATCCGTGCAAAACCTCTGTGCAAAAAAATATTTAGTTGAGATCTGCAGGAATCTACATGAAGATTGTACAGCGACCAGTTCGGGGTCCTGTACTGGTGACTCTTGAATTAGTTAATAGAAATGCAACTGACAGACAACTGACAGTGAATCAAAATTGTTCTCAGTATCCCAAACGCAAAGATATAAGACTTCATCTGATTGGTTGATAAAATTAGCGATAATTGTAACAATATGGGTCACAATAACATGAACACTAAGCGGTCAATGTCATTCATCACGTGGTACAGTGGAGATATTATTATACATGTAATCTGATTGACATGTACTTTGATCCCAGAAGATTTACTTTTGGCCAAGTAACTGGAATGTTTGTGGGTTGATATATCTTTAATATTTAGTGGTATAATTATCAATAATGTGTGCAGATCGGATGCAGCAACGTGTCACAGTTTGGATGTAAATTTGTATGTAATCGTTATAGTTAAGTGGCCTTCTATATGGCAACTCGTATAGGAGATTCGTTATTGGCAGAAAAGGCGGGGTGTCCTATTTGTTTGGAGATGTTTGCTTCTCCGCGACAGCTCCCATGTATGCATGCTTTTTGTGAAAAGTGTCTTCAAGATTATATATCAACTAAGATCGGGACCGAAGGAGGAACTGTGAAGGAATTCATGTGCCCAGTATGCAGAGCTGTGACTAGTCAACCCAACACAGGACAATCTGTCGAAGAATGGACTTCAGACTTTCCCAGAAGTGCCATTTCAGTAACAGCAGAGACAAAAAAGAAAGTGGACCGGTATTGTGATGCGTGCCGATATGAAGGTGAATCTAACAATGCAGATATTTTTTGTGTCGTGTGTGATGAAGGCTTATGCAGTACATGCTCAAAGGTCCATAGGAAAACTAAATCTACAAGGGACCATAAACTAATAAGCATTGACGAATTAACAACTACATTGGAAAATCCGTTGCGGTTTATGGAAGGATTTGGTTGTCCAAACCATCAAGAAAAACAGATTGAATACTACTGTCAAATTCATGATGCCGTGTGTTGTGAAGATTGTTTCTTTATCAATCACAGATCATGTCACAATATAAAGAGACTGAGTATCGATCTTCCAATTTTACTACTGGAGTTGAAGCCAGAAGATATCGTTGATAAAATGAAGACAATAGAGAAACATCTTCAAACCTTTTTAGAAAAGAACGAGTTCAACATGTACGAATTGGAGGCGGAAGTGAATAATCTTACAGCTGAAATTTTGGATATGAGACAGAGAATTAACAAGAAATTGGATAAGCTTAAGGAATTGGTCGAGAGCGAGGGACATCGAATCTATAAAGAAAATATGATAAAGCGCCAGGAAGAAAATCATCGGTGTCAGGACTTAATAAGTGCCGTTAGGAATTCCCATGCATTTCTAGAGACAGTCCTTAAATATGGGACTGACATTCAAAAATTTCTGGTGTGTAAGAAGTCCCTGACACAATTTAAGCCTTACACTGATCAAATCAAAGAAAAATATGAAGAAACAGAGTCGGTTACATTACATCTGGAGGTTGGGATTCACGTGCATGCTATCCTATCACAGGATTTCAGCAGCATAGCAAAACTTGAATCCATACCATTACGCATGCATTTTCCATACACAGTCATCAGTAGCAACCCTCTCTATTCTAGTAAACTGCTTGCAGAGCGCCAGGTGAATCTAGAAAAGGTGGTGGAAATTCAGAGTGTTGGGAAATGTGATCCCATGTATAGTGGTATTGTCTATCTTCCGGATGGTTGCGTAGTGTTGACAGATTTTATGAATAAGATATGCTGCCTGTATGATGCTTCATACATCTTTGTCAGCAGTTACAATCTGCATGAAAGCCCGTACGAAGTATGTTTGCTAGAGCACAACGAGGTGGCTGTGACCTACAGTAACAAGACAGTCCAATTTCTATCTATCAGCGACCGCACCATCAATGGCACGGGAACTGTGACAACAAAGCATCGGTGTGATGGCGTGGCTGCCATCGGCAGGTATGAGATCGTCGTCTCCGGTCCTTTAGATGACTTACGGAAATGTTACTGGAGCATTGTTAGCAGAAAACATGGAGAGACGTGTTTTTATGCATTTGATTATTTATATACACACGTAACACGCGTCGCTCTCAGTAGGAACAATTCACGCGTCTACATTTCTGGATTTGGTAGTGGTGAAGTATTCTGTTTTGGACTGACAAATGGAAAGCAACACTTTATTTACTCCTCTAAGGACTTAAAGGATCCGTACGGTATAGCCGTGGACAGAGAGGACAATGTCTATATTGTAGGAAATAGATCTCAGAATATTCATAAATTATCTCCAGATGGAACAATGATCCAGATAATTACTGCTGGAGTTCCGCATGACCCCAAAATAATTTCTTTCGACAAAAGCCAAGAACGTTTTATCTTGACAAATGGCAGCGTGGGAGAAAGTAGAAATCTGCACGTGTTTGACCAAAAGTAGAACATGGCTGTGTCCATGATGCTGAGTTTCCATGAACAGCTTTATTCGATATCCATATTTGACACACATAAAGATTAATTCAAATCATATATATATATATATATATATATATATATATATATATATATATATATATATATATATATATATATATATATATATATATATATATATAAATTTGTATCATATTTTATCAGTACTTTAACGTTGATTAAATGTGGTTACATTTTGACCACTACTTATTATGGAGAAAAGTGTTGAATGCATATTAGAACAATGAAAATGTTTGCCTCGACTTTTTCATTTTTATTGAGATTATCATCACAAACATACAGGAACTCTAAAAATGCTGTATTTTTATGCCCTCTACTCTCATAAAACAATTCGTAATTTCTTGAGGGTTTCATAAATAATAGAAATGTGAATTCAGTCACAAGAATTGTATATATGCTGTACATTCTGTTATAAATTCGAAAACGTCTTCATTGTTGTAATTTTTTTAAAGTAAGGTGACTGGATCAGGTCGCTATTATAACACGTTACTCACATCTGTGGTATTAAAGAGAAACGTTATAATACTAACAGTCATCATTCGTTGTCATTTAACTTAGTGGCGTTACCTTTCAACAAAGAAAGATGAAAATTGAAATCGCACACAACTATTACAAGTTGGATACAGTTTTGTAGCTTGAGGGTTTCAATTTATAGCTGATTTTGTGTCCCAAACAATGTTTCGTTGTCTTCGTTTTAATTACCTTTCAAGATTCACATATGCTTTAATGAACTGTTGACATATCGGTGAATATAAGTATTCATTTTTAAGGATGTTTCGACTGTGTCAAATACTATGTATAATAAGATTATAAATGTGTGTTAACACGTTAGTCAACCTAAATATTGAACCTGTTGACAAGTTTGGGATAATTTCTCATGGGCTGGTGGGGTCAATGGGGTTTCTTTTTACGATATGGGGCATTTGCTTAATATCCCGTAATAAGTAGGCACAAAATACGTTTTCGCCCTTATGCTGGTATTTATATATATGGTTGGGGCTTGACAAGTATTTATGCTTAATTTGTTCTCGGTATAACATAAGTTAGCGATGAATTTAATGTTATGTTTCTTTTGATATCCGAGAGGAAAAATTGTTTGGATTATTCACTGGAATTACACAGTGTTCATTGGACTGAAACCAATATCCCTAGACTATTGTTAATTTATTTAAAAGGACATCTGAACAATGCCATTTTGATACATTAAGACTTTTGTCAGATCAGCACATTTGAGGATCTGAAATCCAAATTTGAATAAAACCTTTTAAGTATTATTTTGGATTCAGTTTATAATACTGTAAGGTCCTCTTAGTTTTTTCATTTTTTAACTTTGGGAATTAAATTACAAGTTCCGTTTTACAAAATGTATTTGGTTTTTATTTAGTCAGTACACTGAAAATATTGCATACAGCAGCGTTATTACACAAAAGTCATTACATACAACAGCGATAATACACAAAAAGTCATTACATACAACAACGATATTACATTAAAACTCATTACATACAACAGCGATAATACATTAAAACTCATTACATACAACAGCGATAATACATTAAAACTCATTACATACAACAGCGATAATACATTAAAATTCATTGCATACAACAGCGATAATACATTAAAACTCATTACATACAACAGCGATAATACATTAAAACTCATTACATACAACAGCGATAATACATTAAAATTCCTTGCATACAACAGCGATAATACATTAAAACTCATTACATACAACAGCGATAATACATTAAAAGTCATTGCATACAACAGCGATAATACATTAAAAGTCATTGCATACAACAGCGATAACATTAAAATTCATTGCATACAACAGCGACAACACATTAAAATTCATTGCATACAATAGCGATAACACATTAAAATTCATTGCATACAACAGCGATAATACATTAAAAGTCATTGCATACAACAGCGATAACATTAAAATTCATTGCATACAACAGCGACAACACATTAAAATTCATTGCATACAACAGCGACAACACATTAAAATTCATTGCATACAACAGCGATAATACATTAAAAGTCATTGTATACAACAGTGATAACATTAAAATTCATTGCATACAACAGCGACAACACATTAAAATTCATTGCATACAATAGCGATAACACATTAAAACTCATTACATACAACAGCGACAACACATTAAAATTCATTGCATCATGATTGACAACATATTAAAATTCATTGCATACAACAGCGACAACACATTAAAATTCATTGCATCATGATTGAGAACACATTAAAATTCATTGCATACAACGACAATACACATAAATTCATTGCATACATGATTGACAATACATTAAAATTCATTGCATACATGATTGACAATACACTGAAATTCATTGCATCATGATTGACAATACACTGAAACCAATTACATACAACAGTATTAACACACGGAAATACATTAAATACAATATATTTCAAGCTTAAAACTATTCCCTAACATTCATTAGTGGTCCACATTCTATAAGGGTTCTCGTTATAAAGTCCGTTATTATTATTAATTCCTTAGGTTCTGGCAACAGTCATAGTTTGTTACTTAGTCGCTCAAATTTTGTATTTTTTGTTTTTCTCTTACGTCTCAAGTTTAAAATGTCAAAAATAGTTTTCAATAGTTTCATCTAAAAGTTTCCCTTCCATAATCTGTAGCGTTCGTTTTCAACAACAAGAAGCGTGTACTTTCTCTTCTGGGGATAAATGTACGTCATTTCCGGTTGGCGTCCTCTATAGGTGGGAAATCTTACCTAAGGGGAGTTAACAGCGTGCGATGCTTTTTTTTCGAGTAATTAAATTATTATATCATCTTTACACTTTATAATTTTAAAAATCTTTTTGTGCGAGTATGACTACTTTTACAAATGTAATGCAAATCTGATATAAATTAAAAAAAATGTCAGAGTATGGCAGGTGACCTTTAATACACTGAAATATATGACCTACAGCAGCGTTAGCACAATGAAATCCATTCCACACATCAGCGTTACTTCACTGAAATAAATTACATAAAACAAAGTTAATACACTGATATCCGTACAAAGTTAATACATAGATATCCGTACAAAGTTAATACACTGATTTCCGTTATATACAGCAGCGTTTTGAACAAAAATAAACTGATTTTTAAGTTAATTCGTCATGGCCGAAGTAAATCCGTTACACTAAAGTACGAATCACGAGTTCATAATATCCATTTAATGTGATATGTTTAACTTAACTGGTTTATTTAGAAAATTTGGTATTTAATATGAATGTGGTTCGCTTTACACTGAATTAATAATGTGAATCTTTATGTAACCAGCTAACAAAACCAACCTTTACCTCTCTTGGCACAGGATATTATGCAACAGAACATTTCCATGTACGATGCATAACTTTAGGTTCCGTACATTGGCCGTGTTTAAACTTTAACAGAGAATATTCAAAATTTACATCTTCCTGTTATCCCGATAGAGGCCTACGTAAAGCAATGTATATATTTTAATAGGATTTAACGTCTTGTCCTCAGACCGTTCCATTATGTTAAACCTATGGACATTTTTAATATAACATTGTTCATCTTCACTGAAGAGAGTCCCATTTGATAATTTCCACAGGTTTAACATAAGCTAATGCTAAATTCCTTTATGACCACATAGTACCCATCTATACCATTTTCAATATCAACATTTGTCAACTGCTGTCCACGCCAACACCATGAACAATTTTGTACTCATAAAAAGGATGTTATTATGATTGTTCAAATGTCAGATATATTTTTTATTCCGCTTTTAAAAAATTGTAATTACACCCCCCTTCCCACGTCTTTTCATCAAATATTTCGAACAAGGATCTTAAAGTTCGTTTGATGCTGCATATCGGCAGTGCTTCTATTAATATGTTGTTTTAATAATTCTTCATTGTCTAGTGGAGTTCAAGTATCGTGTATAATAAAATGTATTCCTTAGAAAACATATTAACTTGAATATTGTACATCTCAAAATGGTAACATCAGTCTGCAAATCTTTAATATGTTCTAACTGTATACATGAATACCAAATTATACAAGAACAACCCCATATGATTAGAACAAAGGGAAAGGATGGTAGAGTCAGTTTAGTTTACCACCTGATACTTATTGTGTTATCATTAGTGTGTAAAGATTTAGTTTTAAAGCGAAATTTGATTTTAGTGAAAACCTTATGGTGCAACAGTTACAACATAATGAATTTAAGATATGCCACTAATATTGAAAATGATGCAGAAGAAAATTAACAATTATAGGCAGTGTAATGTTCGTAATTTTGTGAAGAGAACACTTCCCTGTGATATTATGTACCGTAGTAGTAATAGTAGTAGTGTGATTTGTGTGATTTGGATTGGTAGTAGTATTAGTAGTAGTTGTAGTAGTTGTAGTAGTAATACTACTGAAGTCGCTGTGATCACATGTTTTATAATACAAAATAATATTCATATAAAGAAGTTTGCACATTATATAAAGAAGTTTCCACATCATATAAAGAAGTTTCCACATCATATAAAGAAGTTTCCACATCATATAAAGAAGTTTGCACATCATATAAAGAAGTTTCCACATCATATAAAGAAGTTTCCACATCATATAAAGAAGTTTCCACATCATATAAGGACGAAAGCGTATCATATAATAACAACTGTCATATTAAGACAGATCTGGCGTTCCATAAATAGTAGTTGTATGATTTGTATGATTTGGATCGGTTGTAGCAGTATTAGTATTAGTTGTAGTAATACTAGTGATCACTTGTTTTATAATAAAAATAATATTATAGTTTTTGTTGTCACTGATACTATTATCATCATCGCCATCTATTTCTATTGAAAGCTAAATTATTTCCATAGTATTCTTCACTCGAAATTAGCTTGATCGTGTTTTAAAAATGAATATCCTAGTACCGGCTTCTGCCTCGCTGTCCCGGTAATTTACGTTCATCTGAATAATCTGTATGAACCCAGACTAGTAGAAACCGGAAATCGATCTTTCAGCCACATCGTTTAGTCGAAAGTGTATTGTCCTCGTAAGAGCTAAGGCCAATCCGGCGACGTACACTGTTTAAAGTACCCATCTATTACATAAAACAACACCTAAAGATACAATGGCTTCTGGAGACGAACTAGCTTGTGTTTATGCAGCTCTCATCCTCGCTGATGACCAAGTTGCCATTACAGTAAGTGAGCTTCATGTGTTGGCCATATTCATCTCGTGCTCTATTTTACACCGTAAATTATCTGGATACTAAATAGTCTAGCAGTACCTCTGACATTCGAATATTGATTATGTGCAAGTTTTTTGTGTGTTATAAATGCATGAGAGCCCCTTGTTTAAACCAGAACATTTGTCTTACAATGAAAGTGGGAGATGCTCTTCTAGGGTGTGTTTTGGAATCTGAATGTTGTATTCGCGTATAATTTTAGACCAAATGATCTCGTATGTTTATCTAAAGCGCCATCTGTTAAAACATACTAAATAATTCTTGCAATTTTCATGACTGCGTTGGGAATGTTTTTCCTTGGCTAATTAGATTATCGGCAATCAGATTGAGAAAAAGGGGGGTGGGTGGCCAGTCCTGGATTACCCATTAGGCAGAGTAGGCAACTGCCTATGGGCCCCGCGACTTTTATGGGCCCCATCAGGGGCCCCCATGAGACCGTGACCGTAGGGCTGGGGCCCCAAATGTTTGACTGCCTATGGGCCTCCACGGTGCTTAATCCGATGCTGTGGGTGGCAGATTATTACTTCACACATTGTGTATTATGTCGCAGATTTTTATGTTGAATTTGATACATTCTAGTTTTATTGTTTATCCAAATAAGACCTGGGGTTTTTTTTAATACAAAAGGTCGACTCCCTTTTTGAGAAACAATGTCGATTGATAGATTTTATTGCAGTAGAAGTATAATGAAAGAAACAAGGGTTAATAATTACCAACTCAAATTTAATGGGTCAACAAATTCAAAACAATGTAAATTAGAACACAATAATAATGCCAGTTGTGATACACTTAACAAATGTCATTTCACTTTTTGAAGAAAAAAAATCGTTAATTTTTTGTGTTACTCTTCTGGCAAGCAAAATCCTTCCTGGCTTGATTCAATACAAAAAGAAGTATTCAAAGTAATAAAACAACACAGGTCTCTTTCAATTATTTTAGTGCAACAAACTGGATTCGATGTGACAGTTGATTGACTCTTGTCATCTTTTCAATGAAAAGAATATGTTGCAATTATAATGTTTACATTGAAATGGAAATAATGAATTAGAAAGTGCCTTTCACATAGCAAGATATTTAATTGCTGTATATTTCATTTTTTTGTAGTCTCCTTTTAGCATTTACCAGACAATTTCATTCATTGCTATTTCACCACACTTGTTTATGTACAGTGTATTGATTATTTATCAACAACTAAATCCTTACATAATTTGTGATATCTTGTTTAGAACTTGCAAATTTCACAATATGGAATCTGTTTTTATGGGCATTAATCACCATTTTTGATGATAAAATGAAAATGTATAACTGTTTATTTTACCAAATTTTTTCATAATATTTTCATGTTCAGCATATTTTGAAAGATATTTTCTTTGGGGGGAGGAGGGATTGGGATTCATGATGGACACCGCATTAAAAGCGAGTGGTGTACCATGTTTGCAACGCTTTAGTACATCCCTTTTTTAAATAATGACAATGGTAGATGTAAAACGCAAGTTTTTACTTGCCATTAACTTTATTCAACTCTAGAAATCCTACTTCCATGGAAGAATTAGACATTGTCTGCTTCATTATATATACATTGCATACAAGTAACTTTGCTTCATTATATATACATTGCATACAAGTAACTCTTGTTTAAAACATGTACACTCTGAGGCAAATATGTCGACAGTGAAATATAATTGACTCGAAAGGTTATACTTCAATATATACTCGTTAATTTAACATGTCCAAATAATTTCTAACATATGATCATGTTATTACCTATTTTTGCCGGGATACAAAGTCTACATCATGTAAAAGGTACTGATCACTGCCATCATCGCAACCAACTATTTTCTGGCTTGCCAAATTGGGTACACGAGAAGATGTGCAGATATCTTCCTGTGGGATGGTATGCAGAGAACTTGCCCCATGGAGAACTCGCCCCAACGTATCTGGAGAAGTCTGCCCACTTCGTCTGGAGAACTCGCCCCAAAACCCAGATAACCTTTTTATAGCAGAATTAAAGCATCTTTTACGTGATTGTTTAGATTTTTATTTATACGCGATCACAAAAGAGATTAATTGGTAATCATACAAAGCAATATCATAGTAATATTTCTAAGACTAACTTCAGTCTTTATATAATCTAATGAATGACGACAATATTGATTACAAAGGATGATTAAGCAAACACTAGTATTATGAATCGAGAATATTATTTTAAATAAGTTGAACGTTAATGAAGTGATGAAAACTACTACAAACAGATTGGCAAAGATCCGTAGATAGAAATTAAATACAAAATTTCAACATGCATTACTGAGATGGCTTTTTAAAAAGAATCCGTATGAGGAATTTAATACTTTCCCTCTTAACATGCGTACACCTCAGTTCTACATATTACCCAAAACTCATAATGAAATCATATATTAAAGATGCAACAACTTTCTATTCCACGGCTATCTGTTAATTTCAATCCTGGTATTATTAGATGTAACGTCGCTATATACCAACTTTCCGCATGCAGTTTGTATTGAAGCGTATACAAATTTTCTTGATTACAATCCTAATAATAGCCCACTGTGTCGTGAAGATATTTGTATAATATTAAAACTTGTCCTTGAAAATAATTATTTTCAATTTAATAATACGAAATACATGTACATAATGGGTACGGCTATGTGTATATGGCTCCTTCATAAGCTTTCCTTTCATGGGTAAATTTGAAAAGGACTTTCTTCAAAACGAAAAGATTAATCTATCTCTTTGGTTCAATTTTTTGACGACATATCTGCAAGCAGTCAACCGAAGAACTACAATTTTATTGATCGCCTAACTCATTTTCACCTGACAATTAAATTTACTAATACTGCATCTAGTACGCATGTTTTATTTTTAGATTTAAATGTGAAAGAAAATATTGATAACACTATCTCTGCAAATAGTCATATCATTATTGATGGTGTAAAGCGCTTAGAGCTTCGAAAGATTAGGCGCTATACAAAGTTCTCATTATTATTATTATTAATGTCACAGCATCATCTCAGTATGACAGGTCATTATGTTGGAACCATTTTATATCTAAAACTGCAGACATCCCATCATTCTTACATCCTATCTTATTTTTCCAAATAAAACGCATCTAATGATTTGAAAAGCAGAGCGAAAGGGACAGTTAACACTTATTTTTCGTCAAGTACAGAATCGGAGTTGATCAAATGGAAAGGTTTAAACAAAATTGCAAATTTTATAGATTTAATAAGTTAATAAGTTGAAGAAAAATAATAAATACAGCTTTGACAACCATGTGGTTGGCGAAATCTCCGAATTATTATATATTATCCTTTGGACGACTTTTCCGACTACTATGGGGCGACTTCTGACACCTGGGACGAGTTCTCCCAGGGCGAGTTCTCCGCTATTCGTTCTAAATCTAGACCTTTAAACTGTTAGTCACGACATTAGTTGCGATGTCGGTCAATGTGTCATAGTACTTGTCGCGACTTGAATAGTTTTCTAGGTAAGCAACATTGTTCGCATCCTATTACTTCAACTAGCCATGACTGCTTGTAAAAATATTTTGATGTTGAATGAAGGCCTGGAACCAATCAGTTGACTGTGCATTTAGCGAAGACGTTTTACAAATACTAGTTTTTGAGCATGTGGTACCTGAAAAAAAATTAACCCTTTCATCAGTAACTTTACAGGCATAGATCCGTAAACACTAAGTAACTTTGGACTTGTAAAGCAAAATGACTTGTGGACTTTAAATAAACATAACTTTGACATTTTTAAAGATAACTTGCTGGATTTGGTATTAAAATAAAGGTTAAAAGTCAACTTGTACGACTAATTCAATAAAATGTGCACATCTATTATAACTTAAAATACAGGTGCAAACGGGTAACACGACAGATAAAATGCAAAAGCAATTATTTATTTACCACATTACATGAATAATATTTTCAAACGCTTGGTTTGGACTTTACAGTTGTTTGGTACTGTGCTAAGTCGACAATATTATTATTAGGAGTAGTTATAATTTTATTAATTTATATGCATATATGTTATTAATTTATATGTTGTATTTTCAGGGAGACAAGATTGCCACAATCCTGAAAGCTGCTGGAGTTTCAGTTGAACCATATTGGCCAGGTAAGCATACACAAAAGTCAACGTTCAGGAATACATTAGACACGTCATTGTTCGAGTCACTATATAAAGTTTACAGTATGATGATAGAAATTTTATCTAGTTTGGAATTCAGCGATAGAGCATGTATGTTTTATTTGTTTCAAGTGCAGTTACTTATAAATTCTACGAGTTTTTTTTTTTTTGCATGTTGCATAACTTAAAATAGACCCTCAAAGCATGTTTGAATTTTGCTTCAAGGTCATTCTGAATTTTATTAAGTAAATTTGAATACATTTTATATCTATGGTTTGTTCCATAATGTGGGAAATCGTTCTTGTTAGGCAAACAAAAATGTTTACTGTTGGCTTAACTTATTTTTCATTGCTGACCCCAGCACAAACACCCCAAAGAAATAAAAATAACGTTAAACTAAATATATTAAAAGTTTACAAAAAGAAGTGCCCTGACTGCCCCATAACTTTTAATAGCAGTGTCCAGTTGCCATTTAAAGTCGCAATCGGACTCATATTTTTTAGTGTCTATCTATATGATACCGTATTATGCTGGCCTATAAGTCGATACTTTTTTACTTGAGAGTCTGGGCTTCGCTATTTTACTCCAAATCAACTTACATCAGGATTGTCATTGAATGTTTATAAATATGTTCGTAACTACAGGTAATAAAATGAACTACAACATGGATGTGCTTTCAATTATGATAAAACAAGCATGGACTGTTTATTCAGCTGCGTCAATTGATAACAGAATATAGCAGTGATTTGTTCAGAAGTAAAACCATAAACTTGTTAGCATTGGTAATGCAATTTCACGATTGCCAGTAATATGGAATGTCATACAACAATACCATTACTAGTGCAAAATACGAAGCCAAGATATTGACCTGGCCTCGTCTTGTACTCTGAATCAATTTGTATATGGACGAAGGATGGAAAATAAGTCGAATTGGTGAATTCGACTTGTACTCCGCATTGACTTGTAGGCTGGAAAGCATGGTATTTGATAGTAAGGAACTATAAATCTACCTGCCTGCAAGAGTTCGTTGGGAATAAATGCCCAGAAAATTTGTTTGATGTGGTCTACACCGTCAAGTAAATATACAAATCAAGAGTTGCCAACCTTTATTGGTAGTCCCTCTTCGAGTTTGAAGATAAACATTGGAAAATAAGACCTGTGTTCATTTTCATAGTGTACTGGCAGCAGCGTCAGAAAAACATAAGAGATGTCGTCCGGCTGACTAGATTTCTTGATAACCTGCTCTTTATATTTCGGTTTGGAAGACCACAGCCAGACAAGCAATCGTCTGCCCACACAAACAGTTTTAGCCTTGCATGTTGATATTGAATCTGTTGGATTATTTTTAATATTCTTTTCAGGTCTTTTTGCCAAGGCCCTTGATGGTGTAAACGTGAGAGAACTCATTACAAACATTGGCAGCTCAGCTGGAGCTGCACCGGCCGCAGGTGCTGTAGCTGCTGCAGCAACGGGAGGTGCCCCAGCCGCTGCTGCTGGCAAGAAAGGTAACAACAACAGTCTTGATAGCACCTTTTTGTTTTTTTGTTTTTACTGGGTATAGTTGAACAGACTTGTTTCATGAGCAAGATCCTCTGTAGAAGCAAACCTACATTTTGAGACCATTTAACGAAGGATTCGCTTGTCCTAGTTAACAACTATTTTAATTAATTAGGTGATTAAATAGTGTTTTAAGTATATTTATGCCGAACTCTTTATTAATGGGCATACAAGATTCCAAATCAGGCATGTACTTGATCTTCAATTATTGGATATTCATTCAGAGTTGTCCGAAAGGGTTCAGATTTATCTTTATCTGGTTTAAAGTTCTAAGAAGCATTTCATTACATGACTTTAAACAAATCTGGTTCAAAGTTGTGATCCTTGTGTAAAAATCTGTATTGTGGTTGTATCCATGTATCAACATTGGATTCATGTGTGATTGATTCCGGAATCATCACAAGTCTTCGGTGAAATATGTATGCCGTCCTCTTTCACCTTTTCATTTGTTCATGTGCAGTGTCTTGTGTCTGATATTTTTATGAATTTTTGAGAAAAACAACGAAATTTTGACTTGCCGCCACAAATGAGAAGGTCAGAAAAGGCTTGTCACTAGTGACAGTGATGCTCAGTTGTGTTGTTGTGTTTACAGGGATGACCCAAGACTGATGGTCTCAAAATATTACATGGGATGTGTATTTGCAAAAGATGCGCAGCCCTGTTGCATATTTCAGTCTCGCGGAAAGAGAATAATTCTAATATGCTGAGAATAGTCTCTCTCACCCTCAGACATGTACACTTGGAGCCATAGAAATAACAATGTAATATATCAGTCAACTCCTGATACACATTAAATTCATGCATCAGTCAGCTACACAGTAAGAATTCTCTTTCACATATCTATCAAAATATGGTTTAGAATCCTAACTATGGACATTATAATTCTCTGAATATTTCTCACACCATATTTGGTGGTTAACTAAACTTTGATTAGTTTGCACTTGGGTTGTGAAGCACCCTATTGATTCTTTAGTCAAAAGACCAGGTCACTATTGCATGATATTATGTAAACATGACTTGCATTGGCGTGCAAGCTTTAAAGATGCATTGTACTTTTCTAAACTCTTCGCCCTTTAGGTAATCAGATGTGTAATCAGACCGATTAGTTTTAAACAGATTTTTTTAATGACATTGAAGGGGTTTATTTAATGCAACCTGTTTATCGTACTGATTCATAATTGGTCAATGTTGTAAATTATTTGCCTCTTATATTTTATTATTTACTTTATTTACCAAAAAAAAGCCAGCGGGTCATATGGACTGGTTGTTTTAATTTTCTCATCAGTCTGCCATGAAATTTGATGGCAAGTTTGCACAATGGTGCCTGGGGAAGGCACTTTTCAAATTGGCTCGGCACTTAATAGCCTAATGTTTTATCAAACCAGAATCAGATCTTATCCCATCATTGCGGATGGCTTACAGCTAGGGTAAAGAAAAGGCAAGTTAGTTTTGAAAATGCTCTGACTGCAATTAGAAAGAAAAATTTCTGTAAAAGTATCGGTTATCTACATGGATAACTAGTGAAGATGGGACGGGCTTGTAATCTCTATACATGCTAACCATTAAGCTTATTTTAAACTAAATTATGCCTTATGCTTAAACATATATGGATATAACCAAATCTCCCCCCCCCCCCTCCCCATCAATGTTTCTTTCATGTTATTAACATTCCATTAATCCCACAAACCTTATTTTCAAAAAGACTGCTTCTACGTAATTACAATATAAGAATACACTTGTCTATGGACTTGCGTACACTTTCATAACAGTAGCATGTTCTGTTTATAGCAACTATCCTTTTGCCATGAAACATCCTGGTTCTACTTGCAAAACGTATGGGTTAGTGAGAAGAACAGACTGGTTTTCTAATCAGAGCCAAGATCCATTTAGACCTAGTTTCTCAAAAGCATTTGTAAAACTACTCTTGTACATCTAGATTAAAATATGCTACAGTGCTCACTACTGATCCAGCTGTACCAATCGGCTCTAGTTCCATAAAAAAAAAATTCAGGTTTATGCTAAATGAAAATGTATAATGTCCAGTATTGCCACTATCTTTAAAATCTTGTATTGCTATTTCTTAATGGAAAATCATATTGACACTGATTTTTTTTTTTTTTTTTGGACCAAAAAGTTTGAACTGATTTTTAGTTTGTTCGAAAAGAAAATTGTGCAAATCAGATGATGTATGGGCTTCTGTTGCAGATATCTTGAAATTATTGTTGTTGTCCGACTAGAAGACTTTTTGAAGTGTCTAGTTGGTTTCAAGAGTGGCATCTGTATTGAAATTCTTTCTAAATGGAACACTATCTTCACCAGAAGAATAATTGTTGCCTAAATAAAATGATGCAGAACTGAACTTAGATACTTGAAAATCTTTTAAAGAATTAACTGGATTGAATGGTTACATGAACATTAGGTTTTAATCCTCAGATATTGTCTGGTTTCTTGGAAATGAAAACATTGCTAGTTATTGCTGCCACAGTTGTGAATTTCGAGGTCAGTGTATGCTAAATCCTTCTAATGTGATAAAAGTATTGCCGTTTTGTTGTTAAAGTTCTTCAGCTGCCATAAGATTTTGGCAAATGTCGACATCAGAAAACGCTTGTATGATCCCATATTGATTTTTGAACTGTATTATATTTTCCAGAGGAAAAGAAGAAGGAAGAGGAAAAGAAGAAGGAAGAATCAGAAGCATCAGACGAGGACATGGGCTTTGGTAAGAAAATAAATTCTTTTAATTCGATGGCACATCTTGGGAACTGTACTGACATACCTTGAAAAATAGTTTGTATAGATGGCCAACATGACCCGATTACAGAGACGTATTTGAGTTGGTTAATGCATCACTCTTTAGAATCTTGTGGAAGTTGAAATTGTAAATTTTGAACGTCTTTCAAGTGTTGATAAATTTTCAGACACTAAGGATTATTATTAGACAGTAGACCTTTCTAGCATTGAATGCATACAATACAAACCAAATAAAATTATGACGATGATTCAAAGCCTGTGCACTGCAATATCTCATGCTAGTTGTTCTATCCATACAGTATTTAAAAAATTGATTGTGCATGTATTACTTGCAATGAAATTCAGTTCACGTGATTGTAGGCAATTTTTATAAATTTAACTTATTTAGTATGAACAAGCACATTTATATGTTGACTTTTTTATGAAATTTATCAATATTGTAGAGATGGTTGTCTCTCTTCATTTTGTTGAAATTTAATTTTCATATTTTGAGTAATAATAAGAAATGTAACAAATTAACAATATACAAGTAATCAAAAGCTACTTGTTACAACACATTTTTCCTGAATCAGTGTTAGAGATGTGTCCTAGGTGTTAAATATATTTTATTTTGATGCGTACAATTTTACAGATGGATTAAAGAAAATAAACTAAAAATAACAGAAGGGGCAAATAAATCACTGTTTATTGAAATTTTAGCATGTTATATGTTAATTATGCTTTTTCTGCCTGGATTCCACATTTTGACCACAAAGCAACTTTGATGCTTTCACTTAAAGAAAACATGGTTCGTTTGGTAAAACATGGTTTCTAAAAATGTGGACAAACCAATGAAACGTGATAAGAAGTAATAATGATAAAGTTTGGTGGATAAAGTTGATTCCATCTGATTTCAGGAGGATAAGCAAATATGTGCATACAGTTGTCAACTAGTCGAGGGTGGGGCAGTAAAATGATGTAGATTAGGTTGATTTTGCTAACGTTTCCATACTTTTTTTTTAGATTGCCTGCACAGGATACGAACGAAATTTCAAATTTGATTGAAAAAAATTGCAGTGTAAACAATGCAAAGATTTAATGTGAAAGTTTTATGCAATTCCTAGAATATTTCATCATTTCACTAATTGCATGGAAGTTAAAGCATCTGTCATTGTCTTTTTCTTTCTCATTTCAGGATTGTTTGACTAAATTGGCAGCAGATTTCAACCAAAATAAATGTAATAAAACAGTCTGATTGTTTGTTAATATTTTTATTGCATACCATTGCAAAACATTCTGTCCTGCTTGCTTTTAATTAATGGAACATGGACATGTCCTGTAGACTTCATAATTGATATCACGAAATTATTTTAGAAAGCGTAAAGACTGGGTCATTTGAATGTATTGTAATACACAAATTTGTTGCAATACAATTGCAAAGTCGGCATTGCTGCCAACCATCACAATTTTGGCATGAATTTCGTGACTTTTTCAGCGATTCACAAATTAATGTCACATGCAAAAAAAAAATTGAATTCTGCAATTCTCATTTCTTCAAAATATTTAATAAAATAACCGATTTCCTGTTAATCGCTAGTTGTGATATAGACAGTTGCCAAAAATGGTCCGGTACTAATGGTCGCTGTATTAGTGAACTATAGCAGATTAGAACTGTTGGCCTGGTAGCAAGCAATTTTTTTTATACACATATGCAAGATTTGTAGTCGTGTGACTCTTGACTGAAAATAGCCAGATCCAGGTCAAATTGCAGCAACGACATACATTTGTCTCTTCTCTCAGTGGAATAAAGACGTGATAGATGCTATGCTCGCAATTTTTTAGAAAATAAAAATCGTATTCCTATTGATTTCATGCAGGTATATCTCAAAGAAAGGTCATTCAACTTTGCTGGACCAGCTAGTAAGAGGCTACCCTGGCTAATTTCAACTTTATAATATGGATTGGACAATGATCCTACACCCCAACATAAATGTCCAAATATATCAAATAGTGTGGCAAAGGTCAGGAAATTCTGAATAGTAAAAAGAAATACATTGCACAAAAAGTGAACTTTAGTTTGGAATATTCCAAACATTTGCTGTGCATTCATTTGTTCTGACAAATATTTGCAGACTTTAGGATCACTTTACCAATTCAAGTCAAAATTCACTAATTTGTATAATTTTCATGAATTGCTAAACCTGGTAGGTTGGCAGCTACAAGTCAATATAAAAAATGCATTTTCGTAAAAATGTAATAACACTGGATGGAAGAAGACAATAACTAGATAACATCGTTTAAAAGTGGAACACAAATGCACTAGTGGAGACAAAAAATGTTGCGCCCCTCCTCTCTCTTTCCATCCCCCTTCCCCCATAAAGCTAAATAGAGGGATGGTGCTTTTTTTAGGCCGATATTTATCTGCCACAACTTTAGCCTTTTGATGCATAAAGTTTGGTTTATATGTTAAATATTAGTGTAATACTTTAAAGCTATTAAAAGCTACTACAAGAACCTCGGAAAAAACCCTGGAAAGAACCACCTACTCACAAGAAGCTACTGGTAAGCTTTCTCGCATATCCACATTGGCCGAATCTGAGACTTGAACCCACGCAAACATGTGAAATGGCAGTGATCCGTAACATAAGCACATTAGGCCACTGGTCCTTTTAAGGGTTTCAATTCAAAGAATCTGAATTCTTATTGCTTTGTAAATTTTTGATGAAGTTTAAACATTGCTGTTCTGATATTGAAATCTAATGTACAATTATCAACGATAGTTGTAATGTATTGTTTCGCTTGCTTTCATTTATATACTATGGTGTAAAGACCAAAATAAGCACTTGAAAATTAAACTCGTGCCATGATTTTGTGCTCTTATTTACATGTAAAGCCTTTAAAAAGGCTTATCCGACCAGTGCCCTAGAACCTGTTTATTTTCCCCTCCTAAGCAATAGAAAAATACATATATGAGTATAGGTACTTCAAAGCACAGAAGAAATTGAATACACCATACTGTAAGAAATGGAGGTGCATAAATCTTGCAGTGTACCAGAGTTCATATGTACCAGATACTACAGGAAAGTCTTTACTGTGAAATAGTTGCAAATATACGACCGGAATAATGTCAATATTTTTCCCACTGATTTAAAGGTGCAAAAAAGTTTATAATTTCTGCGACGCCATTTTTTTTATTCTCTCCACCAGTACTATGTAAATTTGTGCAATGAGGAATCTGCTTATTTTGTCTAAACAGAATGCAGGACAGGTGAAACCATAATGTCTTGTCTAATGGAAGGCAAACAATACATATTTGAAATGTTGCAGTGGTCAACGTTTTATGGATTTTCCTTTTGTGTTGCTCAATCGGATACGGGGTACTTTTAGACAGAAGACAATTCGTATTTGAAACAATGCAGTGTTCAAATTTTTATTTTAGGCTTTCCATTTTTGTGAAGAAGAGCATGTTTGAACAAGACACTCATAATTCTTCATAACTTGTTAGATAAGAACGAAAACTTCATAGCCGGTTGCCTTATAATGTATTTGTTGTTGGAGTCTGCTGGAAGAGTTTCGTGTTCGAAACGTTCGAGAACGGCGAGGGTCAGCAAGTAACTTGTTTTCTCAGGAAGGCATCTACACTCCCATGTCCTCACCATTAAATATCCAATTATGTGTTTTTAAAGGGAAAAAATGCTAAGCAAGAACAAAAACGTGCTCAACTATATGTCACGAGGAGACATTTAAAACTGGACCTTTGATGAAAAGCCACAAGGTTTGCAGGTCCAATGATCAAAACTTTCAAGGCACAATTATATACAGTATGTGGTTGGTAATTACTTAGTTTTCAAATTGCTCATCGTCTGAGAGATTATTTAAAATCCAGTGTATTTCTTCAATATAGTGGGAAATTAAAAATTCAGTATTGTCAGTTTCTGTAGACATGGTTTAAATGGACAACATATCACAACGGGCATATTTTCATAACATTTTATTCTTTTATATTATACAAATCCTGAATTACCGGACATGCATATATTTTATGGGCAGAAACCTCAGTCGATATCCGTTAAAAAGGCTTTTTAAAATTATTTTTTGAGATATTGAATATGTATTTGATATTTCATATATTTTTAACTAAAGGTGGTTTTAGGAAAAGGTAAACAAGATGGACTGTACAGTTTTGAACAGTTGAGTCATCACTCTGTAGATGCCAGATTCCTCTGTCCCATTTGACCGAGACCATAATTCTTATATTGTATTCGACCAATGCTGTCGCTTCGCTAGCCAAGGTGGCGATACGTTAATCCTATAAACACATTGGCTGATCGAGCATATATTGTAATGTTTTAGCCAAGGAATAGCTATTGCATTTCATTAGTTGCCTCCCTTAGTATGTTATGCCAACTGTATCCAAGGAGACCTGTCAACTGGTTAAGTCGGTATCAGCGGTGCATTGTACATCGGCTGAAAATGGTGGAGGCAATTGACATCAAATAGATAATTTGTAATATTGAAAGTATGACTATGTACAAGAGAGAAGCATGTGCAGGTGTATTCGAGTAAAAATTGTACATCCTTGACCGGTACAGGATTGTTTATATTTTTTTTATTTATTAGTCCATTCAAGTTATGAGTTGCCCTTGTTTCATCTTCTCTGGTCATGGTTCCAGTGTATTAACCCTACATACACCATGGCGGATCGATCAGGTAATACAGTGATTCAGGTTTATTAATTGTATTTGTTGCGTCCGCAAGCCACCGTATCCTAACAAAATATTTTTTTTTTTTCAAATTTAAACCATGTTTCTACATGATCCATCAGCGAAGATGATGAACCTTGCCAAGACTGGCTGCTTGTTGTTATTTGACGGAATTGAGTGGAATACAGCGCTCGGTCAAATTAGTCCTAACATGTTATGCAGAACTCTGTCGAATACGGATTACCCTACCATCAGTTCGTTAAATGCGACACTGCGCCTCCACCGTCTCCGTGAAATGCAATATAGCTACTAAGGTCTTGATCGAATGCGAAAATCGCAAATATTTATTCCGTTGTCATGGTTGCTTTTAAATATGGTCGTATCTTTTAATCAATCCCTTACGCGCGGATGCTATTGAAATTACTGGACTTTTGAGCGTCTCAAAATTATATGTAGCAATTAGTATTGTTTTTATGCAATTTGCAAAATATGTCAATCCATGGCTTTTTTTTTTTAAAGATTATTTGAGTGAAAACAACTGTGACGTAACAAAATAATTGCACCAGTCCCACTTTCTTTCTCAAATGAAACCAGTTTCTCACATTACTGCAAGTACATTTATTGAACTCTGAGACTGACCATAGATAATGTTAAGTCTCTCTCTCTCTCTCTCTCTCTCTCTCTCTCTCTCTCTCTCTCTCTCTCTCTCTCTCTCTCTCTCTCTCTCTCTCTCTCTCTATCTCTCTCTCTGTGACACACACACACAGAGGTGTGAAAACCAGCCTCATGCAGGGTGTGTATCCAAGTAGGAGACGTAACATTCTGTGTAACAAATATTCACTTTTATATAATGCCTGACATATTCAGAATTTACCACAGCTTTTTTTCCCTTGAATTAAATAAAAAGATTCTTTTTTAAACAATTGCTAATGATTAATCACATAGTCATCACTCCACTGTATAAAATGTTCATAATGATAGGCTCCGATTTTATCATTCCATGTATACAATATTCAGAATCATAGGCTCAGATTTTATCACACCATGTATACAATATTTATAATGATGGGCTCAGATTTTATCACTCCTTGTATACAATATTCACAATGATAGGCTCCGATGTTATCACTCCATGTATACAATATTCATCATGATAGGCTCAGATTTTATCACTCCATGTATACACTATTCAGAATCATAGGCTCCGATTTTATCACTCCATGTATACAATATTCAGAATCATAGGCTCTGATGTTATCACTCCATGTATACAACATTCATAATGATGGGCTCAGATTTTATCACTCCATGTATACACTATTCAGAATCATAGGCTCCGATGTTATCACTCCATGTATACACTATTCAGAATCATAGGCTCCGATGTTATCACTCCATGTATACAATATTCAGAATCATAGGCTCCGATGTTATCACTCCATGTATACAACATTCATAATGATAGGCTCCGATTTTATCACTCCATGTATAAAATATTCCCAACGATTGGCTCCGATTTTATCACTCCATATATACAATATTCAGAATCATAGGCTCCGATTTTATCACTCCATGTATAAAATATTCCCAACGATTGGCTCCGGTTTTATCACTCCATGTATACAATATTCATAATAGGATCCGATATTATCACTCCTTGTATACAATATTCACAATGATAGGCTCCGATTTTATCACTCCTTATATACAATATTCATAATGATATGATCCGATTTTATCACTGGTATTCAATATTCATAATGACAGGCTCCGATTTTATCACTCCATGTTTAAAATAGTCATGATGAAAGGTTGCGATTTGTATAAAAATGTACACCCTCTGTAAACTGCTTTGTTTTCTTCATCAAAACAATTCCATTCCAGTGAATATCTTAGTCGTGACTCATTGAAAAAGCAAAGTTAATAATGAACATAAAATCGAGAGAAAATATCAACAAAAATACAGCCGTGTTATCTATTTCCTCATTTTATTTTCGGACAACTTGGCTGTATACATAACCTCTTCACAGTTATTGTAGACAGCCAATGTGTGCACTCACTCATCACACTTAGTGTAGACAGCAAATATATGCATCATTGCTCCTTACTATACACAATTGAACCAAAGAAGATTCCTCATTTTCATTGTCTGGAATATATATCACAGAAAGCCATCATTCTTAAATCCGTACATTTTGAATACAGAATATATCGGTATCAATTACAAACTGTACAGTATTAACCCATGAAAGTTTAATAATCAATATATCACATTTTAACATTAAACGGAATAATTAAAGTGAGTGGATAACACATTTTTCCTTCTTCTGAATTAAGCTGAGTTTGCAATGAATTGGAAGAATTGCTACAAACAACGCCTCAGCGTAATATCTGAGCTAATGTGACGACGTGTCATAATGATTGGACGGAAGACATATTTTGACGCCATAGACATCATTTCTGTCAAATTGTAAAGCTCAATAATATTGAAGTTGTCTGGTTCACGGCCAAAACTGGATGACCCAATACTATTAGGTAAAATCTCTACCGATAGTTAGCACAATATTCTGATTACGAACTTGATATTTTCCTTGGGAATAATCAATCTGCAATGTAAAATTTGGTCTAAAGCTTACAATACTTCGTGGAAACGTCTTGTAGTAAAAGACACACATTTCTATAATTGTCTAATGACCATAGACTTTTATGCAGTCTGCATACCACAAAAAGTATGAGGTAGCAGTCTATGAAATATTTAAGCTCTTTTATCGGCGTGATTTTGTGTATTGATTTATAGCATTAGCATTTGACGAAAATATCTTTGGTGTTCTCCCTTTCAAGACAGGCGTTTCAGCTCTGTACGTGCCTGGCACGAGATTATGGTGCGGTAATCCATACGACTGGTATGGTGGAGCGTGTCTAAAAGCCAAAGTAGGTACGATGTTCGTCTTTAGAGACTGGGAAGGGATAAGCGGGGTGGGTGGGGATCCTATAGGTGTCCTTATGTATGACCTGTCCATTGTGGGTAAATCCCCAATCCACTCGTCCGGTGGCTCATATTCTGGTGCTGGCGAGCTGATTACAACTCTCTCTGTAAATTCTCTGGTATAATAACTAAAATAAATGCCGTAATCTTGCACTTGTTCGGTGTATTCGGGCAAACTATCCGGGGTCTCAAATTCTCTTAGATTCAAAGGGGGGACCATTGGTTTCTTTTGAGTTTTATATACAGTTTCTTGTACTGGTTTAGAGGTTAAAGGCGTAAGAGGTTTCTCAGCTACTAGTTGCTTTTGGGCACTCTTTTTAGGCCTTGGTTTCTCTCCATATATGCCAGTAAAAGTAGGTTTCGTCGACACATATTTGTATTCTCGTATCGGAATATCTGGACCCATCTTTGTTTTGGTTTTAATTTTTTCGTACGCACGATCCCAAAGACGGACTTTTTTATATTCACGGAATTTATTGCTGATTGTGTTGGGTTTGTACGGCTTGTACTTGTAAGGAGTTATTTTGTAGTCTGGACCCAAGTTAAAATGCCACGGCTTTTTTTCCATCTTAAGGAATCATCAATCGATTTTGTCACATCACTGCAATAGCTAAAATGAAGAATATATATAATATACATACATATATATATATATATATATATATATATATATATATATATATATATATATATATATATATATATATATATATATATATATATATATATATGCGATCATTATGGATGTGAATCTTTGAATGTGTCGTATAGACTACGTGCTTCCAAGATTCGCTTGAAGCAAAATCTTGTTATGCTTATTTTAACATTTGCCTGATTTTAAGTACCCTTTGTTATAGTGCTGTAAATTGGATTCGTTAATGTACTTCGTCATAAAGATTGTAATTGCAGAGAGAGAGAGAGAGAGAGAGAGAGAGAGAGAGAGAGAGAGAGAGAGAGAGAGAGAGAGAGAGAGAGAGAATGTAATGCATGATTTTATAACACTCACCTCGACTACATATAAGTCAGGGAATGAAATACCCAGTAAACACCTTATTAATCTCAAAGTGAATATACAAGAGTGTTTTATCGTCAATCCTCAATCAATTCAGTCGTTAAAGAATATGACAAAGCCGTTAAAATGCTATTCTAGATTTTGACACAGGTTAATATCAGTATTTAATAAAGTGTGCGCTGGGGTAATGAAAGTTCCATTAAACTAAATGTATCTGTATTATCCTCCATTTTCGTTCCAGCGCATTATACATTTCATTGTAAATTGGTATATTTCGTCTCAAAATACTGAATTAAATCCATTGGATTTACTTGTAGTTAAAACATGGAATTACACCCATGGAATTTATTTGTAATTACAAAATATTTGCAAACGCAGAATTATAAAAATGATGCGCACCTTTTGAAATGTTTTCCCCCTTTTGGCGCCCCCAAGCTATACAAACACGAGAATTGAATGTGATCAAATTCGTATTTCCAGCCTAAATTCAAAGGAAGAAAGGAGAGCGTTATTCATTAGAATACATAAATTAGCACGCCTGCTTTTTTATTCAAGATTCACAATAGCTGTAGGTATTTATTCTACCGAAACGCATATAATGAGTAGCTAAAGCTCTTTGCTGACGCGATAATTGCAGTCTTTGAAGTAGTAGAGAGGGTGAATCAGACAACATTTCATACGTGTCTATTTGGCAAAAAAGGCCTCCTGCGAACCGAAAAAAAAAAAAGTGTCAAAAAACAGAAATTGCGACTTTATCTTTCGAGACGCATATTTGTTGTCGCGCCCTTAATTAAATCATTTATATAAAAATAATAGTAGAAAAATCGTTAACAACTAGATTCGCTCGAGAGCGACTAGCCGTGATTAAAAAGTTATACCCGTACGAGATAGACAAAAATGACAGCATCGGCAGGAATCTCAAGTTGAATTCACAACAGGTACAGAGCAGTTATGTAGACCTGTTAATACAGATACTGAAAAAGCTGCAATAACTACTGAAAGAGCTATATTGGAAGATACTACGAATTAGGAGGAAAGAAAAAGGGGTATTCTTCTAGTATTAAAACAAATAGCTACAGCTCAGCCGTCACAATCGGGTGAAGATATTCGTACTAAAATCGTCGATTTGAAAAGAGAAGTTTTTATCTAAACCTAAAATACGAAGGGATAATATTGATCTGATTGAAAAGTTTCGAAACGTTATTTAGGATATTAAGATACTAAAGAATCTGATTTAATCTGAATCCGAAAGTATTTAGTGACATTCTCTCTGCTTTGGATAGTGGAAAGATTAGAGTCCTCACTCTCCTGGATTTATCTGCAGCATTTGACAAAATATACCATGATGTATTACTTCACCGTCTCCAGCATGTATTTGGCATTCAGAATATAGCCTTACAGTGGTTTAAGTCCTACGTAGTGAACAAGACACAAATTATATATGCAAATAGAATACACTCCAGCCCAGTTGACGTATGTCGTGGTGTTCCACAGGGATCTGTTATTGGACCTGTTCTCTTCATTCTGTATACTCAGCCGCTCTCAAGTGTCATAGATCATCACCCAGTGTCGCACCAATTGTATGCTGATGACACCCAAATATAAAAGTCTAGCCACCCAACTGAAGTTGATGCTACCATCCATGTAGTAGAGAAGTGCATTTCTGATGTGAAATCATGGATGACATGTAACAAGCTGCAGATGAATGATGATAAAACTGAGGCTATTCTGATCACAACACAAAGACCTTCTCATTCACATCCTTTACCTCAGACAATAAATATCAGCAACACCAACATTAAATTCTCACATTCAGTGCGGAATCTAGGCGTTACCCTAGACAGTACTCTCACATTGCACCAACATGTCATGAACATATGCAAGGCTGCATATCTTGAATTGAGACGCATCAGTTCCATTCGTAAATATCTTTCAGTTGATGCCACTAAAACACTTGTTTGTTCATTAGTACTTTCAAGACTGGACTATTGTAACTCAATTATGTCTGGTTCGTCACAATATTTACTCCAGAAACTTCAAAAAGTTCCAAACACAGCTGCATGGATCATCTTTAGAGTACCTCGATCAGAGCACACCTCACCACTGCTCTGTACCCTACATTGGCTTTCAATTCGATACAGAATCAAACACAAAATTTGTTCTCTGTGCTATTTTTCAATGACAGACTCCAGTCCAACATACCTATCCAGCTTCACCCATGTGTATACACCAGCTAGATCCATACGCTCTTCTTCTGATAATCGTATACTCAGTGTTCCCAAGGTGAAAACAAAGTCATATGGACAACGTGCGTTTGCACACCAGGGCCCGGCGACGTGGAACAAATTGCCCATTGAAATTAGACACAAAGACACAGTGGTCCCTTTTAAGAGTGCTCTTAAGACTCACCTGTTTCGACTGCAGGGACAAACTTAGCGACCTAATCATGTTTTGTATCTTGTATGTTGTCAGCATGTTTTTTATGTTTTCCAATTTCATTGTTTCTGTCATTTGTTGTTCTGTAGTGTAGTCACATCATTATTGATGGTGTTTAGCGCTTAGAGCTTCGAAAGATCAGGCGCTATACAAAGTCCTCATTATTATTATTATTATTATTATTATTATTACTGATCATGCTGATCATATTTAGAATTAGTATGTCAAATTAGGACACCACAAGCTACTGCATCTTATCCACAACCAGCCGACGATGAACATGAAGATAGACCAGATGACGTTTTTGATATTATAAAAGATAATAATATTAATTTCAACTTAGGATTTGCAGCACTCAAAAATATGTTAGATAATAGTGGAACATTTTCTTGCGCGATTCCACTGTCTCGTATTTTCGGATTTTGTAGGAATGTTAGAAACGTTATCTTTGGAGCGAAACATACAGTAGTCCTCTCGCGAAAAGGTGATAATAATGAAGCAATCTGGCATGGTACTGATGGTAAAGTAAATATAACAAAATTCTCATTGTGGATTGCAGTAATGACTCCATCGATCACTTCAGAGAAAAAATTGCTATCATTTATGGATACATGTGGTAAATCATTGCTATCATGGCTAACAGTTACAACGGATATTATAAAGAGTTCTATTAACGGTATATTTACTTGGCATATTGCATAAAAACGGCGTTTCTGACCCCCAGACATATTTGTTGCGCTACAGGATAAGGCACGAGTAGATAATAAACAAACACGTAGCCATATGATATCTGATCAACTGAGTGTTTCTAAAGGATAAACGGTCAAAAAGAACCATCCGAAGATACTTTACCTAATTACGGACAAAACCAAATAGCACGCGCTTATATTTCATAATAGCATCGTTTATATTTCCTCTCCTCACTGCGTTACCAGCATTGATTGCCGCGCCAATCACATGGTATGTAGAATTTGTAATTGATTTAAGTAAATAGTATAATGAACGTGCAACAATTTCGTACGATCAAGTGCGCGAGTTTCAAACTAACTAAAATTTCTCGTTGACGAGTTTTAGGTATCAATAAAAAAAATACCACAGGCGTATTACCCGTGTTGACATAATTGTGTATTAGGTTTCAAGTGTTATAGCTGGAACGAAACTTATCGTATTTAGTTCAAAGATCGTAATCAAGAGTTTGATTAAAATATAAGTGAGAAATGCAACATTACCTGCTGAAAAGATGACATTTAATGTGCATTTAGTTTTCTCATTGGACATTTTATTTCAGAAACAAAGACAGGCTTGGGTTGGTTTATCTGTCAACTGGTCATTGTATAGTCATGGTTGAAGAGATTGGAGATGTATTGTCGCTGTATGACACAAATAGTGTCTCATCAATTGCAAAACATTGCTAATCCACCATACAACAAACAACTAAACAAAATACCATATGATGATTTAATAAAAGGTGTTTTTAATTAGTATTTAGAAGTGTTCAATTCCTGGGGTTGTTGTTGTTGTTGTTGTTGTATTAGAAGTTTAACGTCATTTTTCAGCAAAAGATAAGTCATACATGGCGACCAGTATTAATGGTGGAGGATGAACCCGGGAAACCTCCAGAAAGAACCACCGACCCACGAGAAGCTACTGGCAAGCTTTCTCACATACCCACATTGGCAGAATCCGAGACTCGAACCCACGCAGACAGGGTGGGGTGGGGTGGAGTATAGCCTATCCAGATGATATTTAGAAAGGTAACATTAAGCGAAATTGTTTGGGTGTGTCTGTAGCTGTACATTATAGACATGTTCATTGTGGTGTTAATAATGACTGTGGTGTTACAGTCCATTTTTCTCTACGAAAAGATATACCATTGGACGTGACAGTCAGCATATAATAGTTGTAAACGATCATAAAGAAAGACTAAACTATTAAGAAGCATTCTCCAATTAGTTGTCTAAATTCTTATTTAATTTGAATATAGATTACTACTACTACTACTACTACTACTACTACTACTACTAATAATAATAATAATAATAATAATAATTCATGTGTCTGAGGAAAATACATTCATTTTTAAAACAGCAAATCTTACATGTATTCCTCAGTAATAATATAATATTAAAAGGACGAATATATGTAAGAAGAAAATGTGTTTGACTCTATACTATGTAATACAAATGTACATACACTTACATATATACATGTACATACATTAAATTACATGGAAACGAGGACTAGATTATACATGTCATTTCAGGAGATAGGACAATAGTGGGAGTGTCCAAGTTAGGTAGAGAAGGGTTGGTTTATCAATAATATCGTTGGTAATGATATTCCATAAAACTGCTGCTGAATATGCAAATGATATTTGGTTCAGGGTCGTTTAAAATTTAGGTGACTGAAAATTACAGTTTGAATTAGACGGTTGATTGTGTAAACGAATATTAGAAGATGGAATTAGGAGGTCATTGCAGAGCAATGTTAGAAAAAGATATATTTTTGTCAAATAGTTATAGTGTACTTTGCAATACATATTCATCATATAACATAATAACATGGAATATGTCACATAAGAATACAGACTGGTTATTTAGGCTATTCTGAAGGTTACTGCATAACAAAATCAATTTATTTGATTTCTGACGATAAATACCTATCAATAATCACGATTACTTTTTTAAAAAATAAATATTTTCAATGTTATACAATTAGGTGTCTTGAAACAAAGTTTCGTATCCTCTAATCTCTTTGTTCTTTACTTGGATCCAAATGTCATACAGTTCTTGTCTACTGTGCTAATTGCATATTGTTAGTTTCGAATCCAAGTTCAAGGGAAGGAACTGTGTCAGTCATGACAATAAAGGCTCTGTAATATGCAGAAAGATCAGTTTTTGTGGCATTCAAATGAAGTGGTCAATCGTTAGTGAAAATAATAAAAAGCAAAGGGTTAGAATAGAACCTTGATGGACTCCACTTTACATCTATTGTAAAGATGTAGCACTGGCAACAGAAGAAATACTTGTGTCCTTTGTTTTAGTAAGAATCAATCCAGGCAAATTAACACTCACTGATTTGGATGCTTCGAGTTTTTCATAAATATTTCATAAGCTATAAATCAAACGCTTTTTGTATAACAAATGTAAATTGAATGCTCCGATTAAGTAGTGTGATCTATAGCCAGAAGCCATGTATCGACATATTTTACGAGAGCAGTTTGGTATGAAACCTGGTCGTGAGAATTATAATTTACCTTTATCGTCTACGTTCCATTCTTCTTGTCAAACTGTCACATTCAATATTCCATAATTTTGTGTAAACGCACACAAAAGTATATCTGAATAGTGTGTGTGTGCGTGCGTGCGTGCATGCGCGCGCTTGTGTATGTGTGTGTGTGTGAACCAAAATTCTAATCCTTGGCTTAACTGAACGAAAATGTGACCAGTTTGAATAGCAGAAGACAAGAGGGATGAACATATTATTGATTCTTCCAAATTAAGTCTGGATGACGATGAAATGGAAGACTTCGTACACACATTAATTCATTGCAATATTCGACCTGCGCTGTTGTTACAGTGTATGGAAAGGAATCGGATACAGAATATATTTATACCTGATTGACATAATTTCTGTTTCATTTCGGACCTGTCATATCTGCCTGAATTGGACAAGGATAAGCATATGCACTCCAGATAGATGACACAATTACGTTTTAACTTAGCGAAAATTACTATGATGTGCATCATTAATATAAAATCCTAAAGTACTTTGATGTACATCAGGGGTAGAAAAGCCTGCCATTTTCAAGTTTCTCAAAAATGACATTTTTCTGCTACCACGAAACTGCCAAAAGCATGACGCATTGGTCTGTGAATCACTTAAGCGCTTTCATTGACGTGATTTTTGTGAATGAGTTTTTGTCAGCAACACCATTTAACAAAATGGTTCTTTGATGTCTTCCTTTCAGGACAGGGGTTTCAGCACGGAACTTGCCACGCACGAGATTTGGGTGTGATAATCCATACGACTGGTATGGGGGTGCGTGTCTGAAAGCCAAAGCAGGTACGACGTTCGTCTCTGGAGACGGGGGAATTTGTGGACCGGAAGAGGTTGCGGAAATAAGTGGTGATCCGATGGGTGTCCATATGCATGATCTATCCAACGTGATGAAGTTCATTTCCCACGTCTCTGATGGCTCATATTCAGGAGCTGGGGAATTTATTACAACCCTTTCTGTCAATTCTCTGGCTTTGTACCCAAAATTAATACTGTGGCATTCCACACATCCGGTATGCCCGGGGAATCTGCCTGGGGTTTCAGATTCCCCTAGATTCAAAGGAGGAACAAAGTCTTTCTTTGGATTTCGAACTCTTGGTGGTGTTTTCCGAATTTGGGAATCAATTTCTTTTATTGGTGTTGGATTAGCAAACGAAGTTTGAATTTCTTGTACCGGTTTTGTGGCTGCAATCGCTTGAGCCCCCTTGGCGTTTGAGTGCTTAATATCACCTGATCCGGCGCCATTTTTTAGTCTAGGTGTATCTACATGTGTGCCATTGTAAATTGGTTCCTTCGGCACATATTTATATTCTCGTACCGGGATGTCTGGGCCCATCTTTATTTTGTCTTTATTCTTGTCGTACACATCATTCCCGAAAGTGACCTTTTTAGATTCCCGAAATGTATTGCTGATTGAGTTGGTTTTGTACGGTTTGTACTGATAAGGAGTTATTTTGTAGTCAGGACCTAAGGGAAATTTTGTCCTCGACCTCTTGATCATCTTAACAAGGCGTCATAGTATTTTCACGTGACTGCAATAAGATGAAACAAAAAAAAATTACATGTAGCTGTAAAATTAATTATTCTTATTTCCTTTGTGCTAAATGTTGCCGTTTTTCTATAATAAAAAACCCCACCTGTACATTCTTATATTGTTTAAGCATTACTTGCTCTTAAGCAAACTTTCAGGATATGACTATAACGACATCACGTGATGAAGCAGGCTTTCATGGAAGAACAAGAACGTAGAGTGTTATTGTGTACACTGAGTACAATATACCCATGGATGTCAGCTAGTTCATTTGTATTTCAGACTATGTCAGCTAGTTCATTTGTATTTCAGACTATGTCAGTTAGTTCATTTGTATTTCAGACTATGTCAGCTAGTTCATTTGTATTTCAGACTATGTCAGCTAGTTCATTTGTATTTCAGACTATGTCAGCTAGTTCATTTGTATTTCAGACTATGTCAGCTAGTTCATTTGTATTTCAGACTATGTCAGCTAGTTCATTTGTATTTCAGACTATATCAGCTAGTTCATTTGTATTTCAGACTATGTCAGCTAGTTCATTTGTATTTCAGACTATGTCAGCTAGTTCATTTGTATTTCAGACTATGTCAGCTAGTTCATTTGTATTTCAGACTATGTCAGCTAGTCCATTTGTATTTCAGACTATGTCAGCTAGTTCATTTGTATTTCAGACTATGTCAGCTAGTCCATTTGTATTTCAGACTATGTCAGCTAGTTCATTTGTATTTCAGACTATGTCAGCTAGTTCATTTGTATTTCAGACTATGTCAGCTAGTTCATTTGTATTTCAGACTATGTGCTTTCAGATAAATCAGTTCCTTAATCTACATGTTTTCAGATTCATTCGCACTGTAGTCCCCGTGCATCTAAGTTTCAGTCAAACAAAATCTTATCTAGATTTATCTGTATTTGTGTTATCTTGTATATATATATATATATATATATATATATATATATATATATATATATATATAGAGAGAGAGAGAGAGAGAGAGAGAGAAGAGAGAGAGAGAGAGAGAGAGAAGGGGGGGGGGCGGCTAAAGAAGAGGATAGTATATATATATATATATATATATATATATATATATATATATATATATATATATATATATATATATATATATATATATATATATAATTACGTATTAGATATATGATTTTAGAATACTCACTTCGACTGTAAAATAACCAATGGTGTATCCTGCATGCACTCATTTTCTCAAACGTCGATGCCAATATCCAAGTTTGTAGCATCGTCGCTTCTTGAGCAATATATTCGTAAAAAGACCAGAGAATCCCGTTAACAGGATCAGCCAAAGCCGTTAAAACTTTTTTCTGAATTTTAACACAGGTACTTATTTCTGTATTCAATAAAGAGTGACGCCAGAGAAATGTATTTGACGTGCATAAAGACATTTAATGAAATGTCCGCATTTCAACCCAGACAATTTGGTTTGAGCGTAGTCTGCTTTAAGAATATTGAATTAAATCCTCGAGGCTTAGTAGTAATTTTAAAATATCTGCGGTTATCTTTTTGCTCATATTTTTCACCTTTAAGATACTACATAACTGAAACCCGTATGCAATTGAAAGTACCATACCTATGTGATTTGTCTGATTTAGATTTTCAACGTAGCTTTTGACAAATTTTTAGTCATATTACTACGATGTCTGCAATGTGACAGTTTATAGTGATGTCTAACACTGGAGGATCATGCCGCAGACATGTAGTATGTTGTCCCAACCAGTCATATTATCCTGACACCAGGCTGACAAGTCCTAACACTACCTCTTAATGCCAAGCCCCAAGCGAGGCAGCTGTTGGTAACATTTTAAAAGTTTTTGGTATGTCTCAGCCGGGTTTCGAATCCGCGACCTCCCGCATCCGAGGCGGACTCTCTAACCACCAGGCCACCATAACGGCTAGGATCTAGACTATGTCAGTCTATTGATACTTTTATTTACTCGTGTTACTGTGCTTACTTCGGACTTCCATTGAAGGTTACAAAATGTACACGATAGTAAGTGTTTGTGATTACTGTTATCTTAAAGTTAATACCTCAAAATTAAACTAGTAGTCTTTAAGGAATGGCAGAATACGACCAAGCGATAGGAAGCGACTAAATTATTGAAATCTATTAAATGCTAGAAAACGTACAAATGATAGAAAGCTAGTAAATGGTAGAAAACGTACAAATGATAAAAAGCGACTAAATAATTGAAATCTATTAAATGGTAGAAAACGTACAAATGATAGAAAGCTAGTAAATGGTAGAAAACAACTAAATGATAGAAAACTACTAAACGTATAAATGATCGAAAGCTAATAAATAGTAGAAAACAACTAAATGATAGAAAACTACTAAAAGGTAGAAAACGTATAAATGATCGAAAGCTAGTAAATGGTAGAAAACAACTAAATGATAGAAAACTACTAAACGTATAAATGATCGAAATCTAGTAAATGGTAGAAAACAACTAAATGATAGAAAACTACTAAAAGGTAGAAAACGTATAAATGATCGAAAGCTAGTAAATGGTAGAAAACAACTAAATGATAGAAAACTACTAAACGTATAAATGATCGAAATCTAGTAAATGGTAGAAAACAACTAAATGATAGAAAACTACTAAAAGGTAGAAAACGTATAAATGATCGAAAGCTAGTAAATGGTAGAAAACAACTAAATGATAGAAAACTACTAAAAGGTAGAAAATATACAAACGATAGAAAGCTATTAAATGGTAGAAAGCGTAAAAATTATAGAAAGCTAGTAAATGGTAGAAAACAACTAAATGATCGAAAGCTAGTAAATGAATGATAGAAAACTACTAAAAGGTAGGAAACGTATAAATGATCTAAAGCTAGTAAACGGTAGTAAACGACTACATGATAGAAAACTACTAAACGGTAAGAAACGACCAAATTATAGAAAACTACTAAATGGTAAGAAACGACTAAATGATAGAAAGCTATTTAATTGTAGACAATTACTAAGTGATAGAAAACTACTTAATGATAAAAAATGCTACTCCGTTGAATTGGACAATAATTATGATTTTAGATATTTAGGATTTATGTTTTACTTCAGTGTTATTTATATCCAATAACTTATTACTTGTCAGTAGAAAACTATTATACAATTTTACAAACACCTCTCAGCTATTTGATCACTATCTTAATTATATTATGAACTATGAATTAGAGAAGAGTCCAATGAAATCGGGTAAGAACACCTGAAAGGTTTGGTACAAGTTTACCTGAAGATAAGTAAGGTTGCTACAGACGGCGAAGATGTGCGGGGGGGGGGAGGGGATATCAATTGTCCCTTAGTAGATATACGATGATATTACAATGTTGGTATTATATTTCTTCTTTGAATACTTGCATTTTGAAACGGGCTTATCCCTCATTAGATTTTTTACAACAATAATGTGAACCCTAGGTATAAAATGTCAAATTAATGTTTACCGTGTAATGGTTTTCTGTATATTTGAGAGAAACTTAACGTAGTGAAATTTAATTATTCTTTAACGGTATTCAAAGATTACGGGATTTTTTAAAACATAAATGTGGACAGCTAATTTAAGTGGAAAACAATTTTTAAAGGAATGCCATTTGGGATAGGAAACTTGTGCCGAATATAATAAAAACAAAGCTATCAAACGTGATTTAAAATTCGCGTGCCTGTCCATAAACACAAAATAAAAACAGGTAGACACACTTGAATACAATCAAGAGTAGGTAGGTTGTGTGAAATATATATATATATATATATATATATATATATATATATATATATATATATATATATATATATATATATATATATATAGCTGGTACACTTTGCCTATAGTGTTTGTAGTTTCATATTTTTAATGTTATAACATGTGAACATATCACTTTTTTGTGATTCGGATTGGTCCAAATAGTTTTCTCTTTACTAATTGACTGCAGTCGTAGAAAAACCATTTTTTTTTCTGATAAACCCCGCATTTTGTAATTTTGTTTTCAATGAACATGTTTTTCCACCATTTTTCCAATCGACTTGCGGAAGGGAATTTGGGGGAAATGGTATCTATTATGTGATGCATAATATATCATGACTAACACCACAAGACAAAAACAATAATAACTTGTAAACACTTCTGGTATTGCTTTGCTTGTGTGGAATGATGGTTGAACGAGGCAAAATATCTATAGCACTTGATGAATAAACAACCAAGAAATAGTACAACATTTTTATTTCTTCTAATTATACGTATATTAATGAAACAGGGACTGAAACACAATTTGATACAATTTCAATTCTTTAAAACAGCAAAAGAATGAAAAAGTCATTGATATTCCTTATGTACTCAACAAAACGACAATTCTATATCTACAATAATTTGTACGAACCTGTTCGCAGAACCAAAAACATTCAGGGTAATTAAGTGTGGCTTATACAGCTCTCGATCGAGAAAATTGTTTTATCTGGTGGAACTAAACCATGGAACAATGTGCCACCAGACTTACTAATATAAAGAACAAGTATCAGAACAAGTCTGCATGTGTCTAAGTTCTGTGATATCATTTGGAGTCGGATTTAAAAAACATTTTATCCCATGACGTGCTCATGGTGTGGCAAGCTCCAACATGGTGTAAGGAAAGCTATTATTATGACGAATAAAATTACGATCTTTTTTCTCTAAATTTCTAAGAATAGATATAACCTTGAGAGAAAAATGTACAATTATATATATATATATATAAAATTTTAGCACTGAAACAAGTACTCATTTGTTCAATTTAATAGGCAAATTTGAAACTGTAAGTTAGTAAATCTCAAGAAACGTTCTAATCTCGACAAAATATAAAATATTACAATGCCTTGAATTGTGTGTTAGAGCTATAAATTCAAATTTTCGGCATTTTTTCAAGTCTTTTAATGGTCAAAACTAGAACGAAAAAGAAAACTTTACAATTTTGCCTAGCTTATATCATTAGTAACTTATAGCTTTTAATATTAAATAGATACTGTCGTAATATTTCTTGTTTTATGTGTATATTACAAAATAATTACGATATACTAAAAGGTAATGTTATTTTGCATTAATGCCTTGATACGCATCTACCCATGTATAGTGTCTGTACGACGCTTTAAGTTCCGAATATAGGATTAATTAATTAAATAAGACATTTTGTAATAGCATTCATACATATCGCGATATTCGTCTTCAAACTGAAGTACGAAACTTGCCAAATGGATAATTGTATTCAGTTTCCGGTGTAATTGCAAGTATATGTATTTCATTTCGAAGATAAATCGAAAATAGCAATATAGCTGACAAGTCTTGAGAGAGAGAGAGAGAGAGAGAGAGAGAGAGAGAGAGAGAGAGAGAGAGAGACTATCATGCTGTTATGAATTTACATAAGAAATTCTTTATATACATAATATATACAATCGATTCTAGCTTGGGCCTCGTCGCATTGTTTAGATTCAGATCGCAGTTACCTCCCTGTTGTATAAAATTACATATTTTCTTTGCTTTTACCTCCATTCGTTAATTCATTCTTTTCTTTGCGTGCTGATTGTTTATTTCCTAGTTTCATTCTTTTAAGCATGTATTATTATTTATGGAGGTGGACTAAATAGAGAAATCCCAAATTCTCGCTCAGTATTTCTGACATCATCATTTCTTTTTTTCTCCGACTGTTGAATTTATAATTATACTGCATACCCCCCCCCCCTCTAAATGAAAGACGAAGAAACAATACTTTAAAATGTTCAGTGTACTCTTAGAAAGAGATGCTATTATGACCTTAGAAACCTAACATTAATCCAGGTATATCCCCAAACTCTAGAAGAAATTCAAAATGTTGGCTCTAAAGGAACGGAGCTATCTATGTGAAGTAATTGTAAAGTATCCAGTACGGCAGCTGGTGGTCCTGAAAGAAGTAAAGAAAAATTTAAAAGGTCAAGTGAAAAAGATATTCAAATGTCATGTCAATGTTAAACAGACATGCAAATTTCATATCAATGAGAAACATATAATTATCACGTCAAAGTGAAATAGACATACAAATGTGATGTCAAAGTTAAACAGACATACATACATACAAACACATATAGACATAACTAAATATATAAACATTGCTCTGAACTAAATTATTCTGATAAAACGTCTCTTTTGCTTAAGTAAATTGTGCATTTTAAAATAACAGCAACAACAAAACACATATTAAACAATTCTTTTTAAAAAGATCTCATAAACCAGTATTCGTTTCAAATAATACTCTGAATCACCTATCTATTTTTGGGTAGACACGCAAGGTGAACATCTAAATTTGTGTGTCGATCTTTTGCATTTTCGGTATATTATTATTATTATTATTATTATTATTATTATAAATAGATGAATAAATAGATGGAGACATCGAACAATGATGACACTTATATTTTGAATTTCATGGTATTTATAGACCCCATCACAACCAACATATTTACCGTCATACCCTTAAACAAGTTTTCAATCAATGATCTATAGCGATGTTCAGAAATTACCTAAAATGGTGTTGTATTCCATTTATTGCGAGAAACGGTGTCAAGTAATACAACATAATTATACAACAAAAACTTAGTAAATACTTCTTCCAGTATAAGATATCTTCAATACAGATTGCGTATGTGCCTTGTCTTGGTTGTTTAAAACGCTTCCTTATGGAGTATTTTCCCTAAGATAATGAGATATCCATTTTGTGTTTGTGTGCCCCGACCCATCTACAGAACATATATTTGCAGTTACACACCAAATTACAGCATCCTATTGAATATACATTACATGAACTGATTTTATCGTATGTGTCTACTAATCAGGTCCAAATGAAGAAAAGGAAAAAAATACCCATCTAAACCCCCACCCCCCAACCCTACCCGCCCCCATGAGACCTCAGATCTGGGACTATGTAAATTTCAGTTGGCTCTGAATTGAGTGCGTATAGTAAAATACATGCCGTACCATGTAATGTCTCTCTCCTCTGTCTGCTGCTTTATGCATCCTGGGATAGGTATCTCGTAATGGATCACGTGCATTACGAACATTCGGATACGTTTTCCGCAGTGGATGCTCATCGATCGGATACTTTTTAATCGACTGTTGTCTCTCCCAATCAAACGCTTCCCTATTGTAATTCAAATACTGTATTCTGGTCGGCTCGTCGCCTTCCCTTCCTTGGTTCTGGACGGTTATAACTTCGTATGGAACTCTGCGCGGAGGCGATGGTGGCGTCTTTATCATTTGGGGATATTCCCGGTGTATCTGAGGGGAGGGGGCCATATGTGGACTTGTAAGTGTCGCCCTGGAAACTTGTAGAACTTTATTAGTAGCATCGTTTTTCTGATATTCTGTAGGCGTCATTTGTATCGCTTGGTTATCAGTCATTGTTCCAGAAGACATTAATGTTGGCTTTTTCTGCAGCAAGTTTGCGCTAGCTGGTACAAATTTTGGACTATTCAAATTTGAGTGAACATGTTCTGCAGTGTCCGCTTTTTGTTCTATTTCAGGAAGTCTCTTCAAATTTTCTACCTGACATTCAATGGATCTAGTATTGATCGGATTTGTTTGAGTTGCTGCCGATGTTAAGGACATTTGGTCTCTCGCCGGGGCATGCACTTCTTTAGGCTTTGTTTGAATAGGCTTTTGTTCCTTGTGTACATTATTACGTGACTGAATGAATACATAATCCTGGATTTCAGACTGGTCCTTATATTGTATGTCTTTCCAATGTCTCATCCCAGCATGGTTCTCTTTTGTGAGCTTGTACAACACGGGATTTACATTGGCGTTGGTGTTGGGGTCATTCATCGTATATCCACAACCATTGGTTTCAAGGCGATATTCCGGTCCAATGGGACGAAAATAGCTTTTGAACATCTTGCTGTCCATGACTGATATAAGATGAGAACTAAATGAAGGTCGTTTTATTCCTGAAATCAAACAGGTGGTGATTAAGTACCAGGATTAACAAGGTTTACACCGAGAATGGTTTTCGCGTCTTGGAATCTTTTCCCAATGGGTGCTCCTATTGTAAGATGCAAAACGTTAACATTGGATCTTTACTTTGCCGTCATCGCCTTTGTTGCCGCCGGAAACGTTATACCTCTTACAAAGTCTAAACAAATGCATGACAAAACCAAAATATAAGTTGTTGTAATTTCCACGAATACATTTATTGCACGTCAAAATATCGGTATGCTATATTGTTTTTTTTTTTTAAATTTACTCCCGTTTCACGCTCACTGCGATGCACGCTCAAAGATAATTTTAAAAACAATTAATACACAAATTGACAAATAATAATACAACTTGTCGAGAGCACTGCGTAATATGGGAAAAGGCGCCAGAGAGAAACATTTATGATCGCCATCAATGTCGTTAATTTGTCATTGTTCTCGGCGTCATTTTCGTTGCTTTAACTGTCATTGGTCTCTTCTTCTCCTTTTGTGATAACTCTTTATCTTTAATGATAACCCCCATTCGTAAAGTAAATTATTCTGAGCACATTAGATTAACGGAGACATAGTCATCATTATTACTTATTACTGTATATGAGAGAGAGAGAGAGAGAGAGAGAGAGAGAGAGAGAGAGAGAGAGAGAGAGAGAGAGATTACTGTTTGTGTCGCCAACCCGAGTTCCTTAGTTCTGTAGACTAAATCACATTATCAGGTTTCATGCTCCGAGTTTGTATACCAACATTCGTCTTTGCATGTCATAGTAAAGTTGGCTTATTACACACTTATGTCATATACAAAATCGATGCAATTTCCCAAGTTAATAGACTCTACATTTTATATATAATACAGCATAGAAAGAATTCTTAATCCACCTCCGAGTTATCGCAAAGGAAATCTAATTTACTTCTTTCTCACGCTTATGCTTACGACCTTATCATACTTTCCATGACAAAGTTTCCCGACCATAGTTCGAATTAATGAGATATGATGTTACGAAGATGGAGACGGCAGCACAAACATCGACCTATCCAGCTTGATGCCACGATATAATTAATCCCAAACCAAAGTCAACAGCTTTTGCAAAAGGATTGGAAGATCGTGTGCAAGCAAAATTGCACTGAAAATTGTTCAAACCTGAGAAATTGAGATGCTAGATATTGTCCTTTATACTTCTAAGGTTAATATTGACAAAGAACAATATTTTAATGCTATGATACCGAAATACTTGCAAAGATAACTCGGCGTGCGTCTAAATCCTTAACGCATGAATAATACAACATAAGTCCTTACGATATACCTTGTAAATAAGTATATATATAAACAAAACAAAAAAGCTGTTTATGCATATTATTCAACGACTAACTTCAGCACGTACATTATACAAAATCGAATACATCAGTAGTACACATCAGTATACATACATACATTTTTGCTCCTGTCCTTTTTCATGAATTAGGTTCCTTATTGTTTACGAATGTAGCTATTAAATTAAATGAATTTATGCATTCAGGATGATTTGAATTTATTTATTTCTATAACGTTTTCTTCTTCGACTGATTGCGCTACACATGTCAAATAAATCTGCATGTGTCTCTTACAAATCTGGGTTCTATACCCGCCCGTATGTAAGGTATGTATGGTGTGTGTGTGTGTGTGTGTGTTTTATTTTTAGGGTTTAAAGCCACTTTTCAGCACAATATAGGCTATACATGGCGGCCAGCATTAATGGTGGAAGAAGAACCCGGAAAAACCCGGAAAGAAACACCGACCCACGAGAAGCTACTGGCAAGCTTTCTCACATACCCACATTGGCTGAATCCGAGACTCGAACCCACGCAGACAGAGGTGAGATGGCTGTGGTCCGCAACGGACAGCGCTTTAGACAACTCGGCCACTCGGGGCCCCTATGTATGTATGTATGTATGTATGTATGTATGTATGTATGTATGTATGTATGTATGTATGTATGTATGTATGTATGTATGTATGTATGTACGTACGTACGTACGTACGTACGTACGTACGTACGTATGTATGTATGTGGTTGTTTCTGGGGGTTTGCCCGGGTTTTTACTGGCCGCCATGTATAGCCCATCATGTGCTGAAAAATGGCGTTAAAACCTGCAACAACATACATACATACAAGAAATTTAGCGGAAATATGGAAAGAAACCCCAAAACAAAACAAAACTCGAAATACCACTACACCATAATAAAAAAAATTAACAAAAAAAAAAACAAAAACAAAAAAAAAACACAATTAAAACAGCAGCAACACCTTGTCATCTACTATTGGTTCAAAAAATGGATTTCCGAGATTGAGCCCACCTGTCAGTCAAAAGTTTATAAATGTCACTATCAATGCCTTGCTAGCCACTGGTATCGCTGCTGTAAGTATTACGTAATTATAACTATTCTGAAAGCGTTGTTACAAGGCTTTACACAGCATCTCCGGTGCCGTCATTATTTTAACTATATATTAGAATTCAAACATTTATTTACATAAGCACGTACATACTTACATACTACAACTGTTGTGTGGTTATCATATACCAAACTTACAACGGGAGATAAGCTAAGATCACGTAATCATCAAGTGCTGAAAAGAAAATGATACGCACATGAAACAATCATATTACAATTTATCGTATAATTACAAATCTTTTATTGAGAAGTTATAGAAGAATGGATTGTTCCAGATGTATATTTAGTTAAGATTAAAGTTAGTATATACTGGGCACATTAAAAGTAAATTATATTTATCTTCACTATCATAATTGTCACATGGCACAAAACATCTTTAACTTCCATGGATTCTGTTGTTTCTATTTCTTCCAGTTGTTTTCTTCTTAAACATAATTAGTGTGTAGTTAAGCAAAGAATTTAAAATAAATCTTTGACACCGAAGTCAGTTTATAACTTTTTACATAGAGATGGTTTGTATGAATTTTTTATTTATTAGTCCAGTAATACATAAAAACACACGTAACTTTTTGTTTAAAATTTGAATAAATCTGGACCGTTAAGTCAAAATTTACATAGTCGTGGAAATGCCTTTTGTGCCGACTACAGAGATGCCTAACATCTGCATGTTCACAATACATATACCAATCACCATGATTGTCCGCCGCGGAAGCGGGAGGTCGTGGGTTCGATCCCCGGCCGAGCCATACCAAAGACTTACAAAAATGGTACTGAAAAATGCCTCGCTTGACGCTCAGCATTAAGAGGTTAGTGTTAAGACTGGTCAGCCTGGTGTCAGGATAATATGACTGGGTGGGACATCATGCTACATGTCTGCAGCATAATGCTTCAATGCTAGACATCACTATAAACTGTCACAACGCAGACATCGTAGCGATATGACTGAAAATTTGTTAAAGCTACGTTAAAATTCCAAATCACAAATATTCACACACACACACACACACACACACACACACACACACACACACTATACATTTATCGAACACCGTGTGTGCCAATTAAATATATGCCAGGCACTGTCTGTTGTCCACTGTGGAGGTCCTAACGCACCTGAAAATTCTCTAAAAATGGACGTAATAGACAAAGGAATGTTGAAAGGCACCTTAGCACAATACTGGCTATCTGGTGCTGGTTTAAAGTTCCGAAATTTTAAATGTAAAAGATTAAAATAGCGCTTTGTTGCTTTTTGTTTTTTTAGGCGATGGGTGTGTCTGAGTTCGTCGTATACTAGTGGTTTACATCCGTGCAAACCCACGTCACCAATGTGCTTGGTACAATCCATTCATTTGTTCAGTGCTCATCCACCCACAACGAGTAATATTGGCCCGGGACGTGCTGCGTATATCAAATTTAAACATCTGAATGGCAATATAATATTTATATCTCTAAGTTAGAAATCGATATTTAACTTCACTTACATCTGTTCGAAGGTGATTGAGGTTATCCATTCTCACAATGTCAAAAGGGCAATGATTTCAAAGGTACATCTCTCTGTCTGTCTGTCTATCTACACACACACACACACACACACACACACACACACACACACACACACATACATACATACATACATACATACATACATACATACATACATACATACATACATACATACATACATACATACATACATACATACATACATAAGCCAACAAACAAAAAAATGCTGGCCCGGGCGGGAATAGATCCCAAATTTGTAAGAGACACGTGTAGATTTATTTAACATGTATAGCTCAATCATTTGAAGAAGTTATAGAAATAAATAAATTCAAATCTACATGAATGCATAGATTCATTTAATTGAAGAGCTACACACACACACACACACACACACACACACACACACACACACACACACACACACACGCGTAAATGTGCGCAAACGAGTAAAAACAAAATCACTCATCTCAATGTCTGGTAGATGAAAGTATTTGGTTTATTTGTTCAGCATCCTTTTGTTACACACTAGTTTGTACGTTTTCTAAGTAATACTATAAAAATAAAGGGAATTCAATTTTATATTTACTACTATGTCATGAAGCTTCTTCTTTAGTAAAATTAAGATCTATTTTTTCGTAAATGTATTTATATCTTCAGATAAGCTTACATCTACTTCTTATTAGTTAATTCATGAAATGTTGTAGACATATGGCCATAATGAACAGGTAACTCATTTACGTATTCCCCACATTCAATTTTATTTCTTGTTTCTCTCTTGTTTGTTTCAGTTTTCTTGTGAGTAAAAAACGAACTCAACATTGAATATTGCGATAAATAACAGCTACCTTCATCTTGTATACTTTTTGCCACAAGGTGTGAAAAGAGCACACACTATATCAAACGAGAAGAATCGGGCGTAGTTTTGTGTAGTGTATTCTACGTTCTGAGTTAGCTAAAATTTTAATATATCATGTGACTGATAAGTAAAGATAGCATTGAATGCAGACTACTTCGAACGAAAGCAAAGCCAAATGTGGATTTTATAAAAGGATGTTAAAATTTAATGTACTGTGATTTATTTGAAAGAAAAACGTGGATTATGTAATGCCAGTACATTGTGAACTATATAGCACAAAAGGAACATAATGTGAACCTTTTAACAGGAAGGCAAAGTTAAACGTGGAGCATTTAACACAAAAGCAAAGTTAAAATTGGAATAATTAACACGAACACAAATTAACGTGTAAACTAAGTAAAGCGACCGCAAAGTAAAATGTGGATTTTTTGTTTTTACAATGAAGGCAAAATTAAAGTGAATGGTTTAATGCGAATTAATAGTACTCATTGATCATTTACGATGAGATCAAAAGACATACCATTCCAATTTCGGCTTGGTCCGGATATACAGGTTAAAGAGTATAAATACAAACCTTATGATTCTTATAAACCCTATAACACGTACCACGAATATAAGAAAGTACACTTATACGAACGTGTACGAGAAAGTAATTTAAAGACAAAGAACGGACCAGAATATCCTATCAAGGAATATAAATGGACGGATAAAAAGCCGCTATACACTGGAGTATATGGTGATAGATGGAGGAAGAAACAGCGTGAAGATAGCAAAGACCTCAGTTCTAAAAAAGAAAAAGCGAAGAAACCCATTCCCGCTAAGGTTCAAATGAATCGACAAGTTCCTAAGCAACCAGTACCGCTGCCATCAATTGCAGCGCAACCTTTACGAACTGTACAAGCACCATACGTACAGCAGTTCCCGCTAGATAAATTTGATAATTCAACTAATAAAAATGTAGTAGTCCATATGCATGATGCTGTTGGAACAGGAAGTGATCCAAGGGATGCTTATTTTCCACGAGCTGCAGGGAATAGAGCTTTGCTTTTATCTGCAAGAGCGAAGTCTGCATTTTTGGAAGAAATACAATCGAAAGTGCTGTTCACCCCTACCTCCTCTCATATTTCGCCTCGCTATCAAATGCCGATCTGCACGTGTAGAAACTGCAAATTGGAGAAATACTTGCAAAGTCGCAATATCTAACTCTTGTATTTAAAAAGTGACTAAATATATGCACACCTGAAAAATAATTTTGGCAAATGGTCATTTAACTGATAAACTTCGAGAGCTGTATACAGGACCGACAGGGGTAGATTGGTGTAACCGGGGATATATTCTGAGGCCCGGGGCCGTAAGGGGGTCGGGACTGAACAATACTTTATAATTTTATAAAGGAACAATTTTATTTGAACAAGAACTAGGAGAGGCTGGGGTGTTTCTTACCCCAGGGCCCGTCTTTCACAGTGGTTGTTATATTCTGGTGTGCACAACAAGGAGTAAATTTATATAACATGGTTTCATCATTTCTCTTGCTAATATGTTTAACTTATTCTCATGGAGTCGTATTAGTCAAGACCAAGTTTTCTGAATACAAATGTACTTTTAATGCTTGATGTGTCGAGCGTGAAAGCGAATAGTGCTTTGATAGTCAAACAAGAACATCATTGTCATTATCACGGTCGTCAGTGACGACAAATAAGAAACAAACTTCCAAGCAGCAAACCCGAAAAGCCGTCATATGAAGCAAATAGAGCTATTCAATTTTTTTTTCTGTCTAGAGTGGGTAATCTTTCTTCGTCTAACTTAGGCATTTTGAATCGAAGCCAAAGGAACATACGTGGTTTCTTTTCAAGCGGGGATTCGTTCGAGCGTGCAGCATATCATTCTATTGGCAGATATGAAAAGCATCGTACTTAAGTGGATGTGTTGTTCCATTGAATAAAACGAAAAGTTCCTATGAAAACTTAATATAGTTCCGCTTCATCAGTGTGGTTCTACCTGGATGCTTGGGGATTAATTTATGATTTGAGATATACGTCTTGTTTGTTGATACTGCTCGGCTTAATACCATTCAGATTAGCAAAAATCGAATTTATGTTAATCAGGTGTTGCGTTATTAAACTTGAAGTAAATTTAACTGTGTCGTAAATGTTGTATGGAACATACTGTCTACTTAATTCTTTTGCTTTGCCACCGAAGTCCAATAATCTATTCATAAATAATAACCAGTATCACACGAATTATGTTAACTATTCATCTGTTTGTTTGTCTGTCTGTCTGTCTGTCTGTATGTATGTATGTATGTATGTATGTATGTACGTACGTACGTACGTACGTACGTACGCACGCACGCACGCACGCACGCACGCACGCACGCACGCACGCACGCATGCATGCATGCATGTATGTATGTATGTATGTATGTATGTATGTATGTATGTAGGTATGTAGGTAGGTAGGTACGTAGGGAACAATATTGTGGTGCGGGTCAGCACAGAGTGGTTAGTCTGGCGTATTTAAATAAGTGTAAGTTTCTTTATCTATAAACATTTCCTATTTTAGTTTGTAAATATCTTCTTTGAAGAGCTAAATATGTGATCTTGACATATTTGCTGACAACTTTAGTTACAGTCACTGCACCCAAATTTCGATTGCCACTTAATTTCGGGTTGCAATCAAATCCCTTCTATTCCTGATATAGTCATCCTTTTCACGCGTGATTCTAATTGTAGGAGAGTTAAAATCGCTACTCATTTAGTTTTATTACTAAAATTATCAAAGACATTTTCATAGAATCCCGTTCCTCGCTCGTGTATTGTAACAATTATACGATACTGTAAATGTGACACCGACCATTGAATAGAAGTTGGTCAAGCAGGGTCAGTGACTGACAATTTTCATAATCGTGCGGACATTCTTTTAAATAAACGTGAATACTTGAAGCCTGGTTTTTGTTGTTTGTAGTTCGTGTTTTGGCAAATATGTTAATGTCAGCGCCTAATTGTTTGCATGAATGTCGTAACATCTTAAGATCTTTGCATCATGTGTGTGTGTGTGTGTGTGTGTGTGTGTGAGAGAGAGAGAGAGAGAGAGAGATAGAGAGAGAGAGGATATTGCAGTACCAGACAAATCAGAATATGCGAAATCGGTCTAAATATGGAATTAAACGTTTACAAAACATATGTAAGGGTACATATATTTGATTTACGTTCCGTTTGCGTCCTTTAAAGGTTACTAAAGAAATATGTAATTATATTAGATTTCTATGACCAAGTTCACAGTGTTTTGAATGGAATAGGGGTATGAATAAATAACAAAGAAAACACAGAATAGTGTCTGGATTCGATACTGTTACAGACATAAACGAATATTCACATAGTCAAATATTATCGATATACATCGAAGGAATATTTGTGTAGGAACCTTTGGTATTCTTTTCAGTTCTGGTGTCTGATAACACGATTTAACATTTAATTGTGCACGGAAGCCGACAAAACAGTTACTCACATTGCTGTCTCGTACGTTTATTAACGCTGGTCTTGCCTGTAATATTTGATGTCTTGCAGAGATCTTCTTTTGCATTTTCTTTCATTTTCTTATCAACTTAAAAAGATTTCTATCTTTTACAGTTTTCTTTGAGTAGACTATTATTAGTTTGCTAGCTGATACCACTACAATACTATGTACATGCAATTCTCTGTTCAGCCTATCATATAAAGTGGATACAAATTAACACACAACTGATGCAAATTTTTTTTTTTTTTTAGTAATTAGTAACAACAGCAACAACAATACTACTACTACTACTACTACTACTACTAATAGTATCTCATGCAATCTATGTCTCAGTGAACCGCTCTAGTGGCTTAGTGGTTAGAGCGTCCGCCGAGGAAGAGAGAAGTCGTGGGTTCGATCCCTGGCCGAGTCATACCAAAGACTTACAAAAATGGTACTAACAGCTGCCTCGCTTGACGCTCAGCATTAAGAGGTTAGTGTTAGGACTGGTCGGCCTGGTGTCAGGATAATGTGACTGGGTGGGACATCATGCTACATGTCTGCGACATGATGCACCAATGCTAGACATCAGTATAAACTGCCTCACTGCAGACATCGTAGCTATATGACTGAAACATTGTTAAAGTTACTTTAAAAAATCCTAATCAAACAAATACACAAACTATGTCTCAGTGAAGCATCACTTGTTCATTTTTGTGTGCGTTCTGCCATCGTCTGCTAGAACCCGGGTCAATGCACAAAGAAACAATATCCTATGTGCAAGGTTAATATTTTTCGCGCCCCCGTCCCCCTCCTCGGCGTAGCGAAGAGTATTTGGCGCCCGAGATGGCTGGATAAGTACGCGTGACCCAGATTCAGTCTGAACCAGAGATAATCTCAATTATCCAGACATCCTGGCACGGACTTAGTTGTTTACTTAGTTGTTTCTTCTGAAGCACACTTTGTAAAAGTATACACTGAATCCTCCAATCCTCTTCTTCCGGCGCCCCCCCCCCCCCCAAGACGGCGCCCGGTGCAACTTGCACCTCCTGCACCCCCTAGCTACGCCACTGCACAATACTGACTGTCTGATTTAATCAGGTTAACTGGTTTTGCATATGACTACGTGAACATCACTAATAAAAATAGTAGTGGTCTTGAGACTCGATAGTATGCCAGTGATCCAGAAATGCTATGTGTAGCAATATGAGATAAGGAATATGCAAAACTTGACAGTTTTGTTTCACACGGTTAAATATGGTAGGGTGGTACAGTTACATCTATACTACCCCTCTAAAAGAAATAAGTTGAAATCTTTAAATGAGTTTATCCCCTCTGTCCCTTATTAAAATTAGTATTGGAACTATGATCATTTCAATTTTAGTCACAGTCTACCTTGGAAGAATTTATTATTATTATTATTATTATTATTATTATTATTATTATTATTATTATTATTATTATTAGTAGTAGTAGTAGTAGTAGTATTGTTGTTGTTATTCTTTTTCTTCTTCTTCTTCTTCTTCTTGCTGTTCGTGTTGTCACGTTTATATTATCTAAGCATTTGTTATCGTTGCCGTTTTTGTTGTTGCTGTTGTTACTAATTATGAATTATGTGTTGCTGTAATTTTTGTACCTCGGTGTCGTCCACATTTTCTGGTCATTTTAAAATGATTGTTGTTATGTTAGTCACTTAATCCATTGTATTTTACCTGACATTTTTTTTTGTCCAAGTGTATTAGGTAAAGGCTTATTTTCCACTCGTTGTAACGACAGCTAAGATAATCATTGACTTTATTAGCATCTCTTATACAAAAGCAACCTTCTTTTGCATTCACGATAGTATATGCAGTAAAGAATATAAGACAGAGCTGAATAACTAGTTGAATTTAACATACTAATATTTTCAGTCTCTTCCATTGGTTAATTTTATTCACATGCATATTATGTGTTATAACCTCTAATAGCGCTATTGATTACAAAACATGACACGTGTTATAGTAATTGTACTGAAAACAAAATGAAATGGAAAGAAGGAGCATCAGATATCAACGATGTAAAGATTGCTCATTTAGGAAGTAGCTTCAATGGGAAGATCGAAAATGTATTCTAATTGCTGGAATAATTTGATACTAACACATAAAAGGGTTGTAGAATTAATACAGTTACAGATTGATAATGGCATGTGATTGATTAATAGATCAAATTCAAAAATCTATTTGTGAATGTAGTGGGAGTGAAATAAATAAGAATGAAATATTGCAAACAATATTATTGATGGCGCAAAAAATAAAAATTCAGGAGTTTTCGGAAACGTACTATAATTATATAATGAATTCAGCAGAAAAGCAACAATATCGGTATCATGAGATAACACGAAAAAGGTGTTCTGCAATATTTCTGAAAGTTACAGATTTACATTTGATGACCAAAAATCATAGATATAAGAAACATCAATTATAATAGTAGCATAGACAAGATAACGAAGAAGGAATACATTACATATACTGTAGCACAAATATTACTATGGCCATCCGAAGGGCGACAGACGAATGTACAACAAGAAGTCCTAAATGGTCTTCCACCATCAGATTCTGAATGCGCACCATTTGTCGAAATAGAGGACTTAGCTGTCAGTGCATGTTTTACTGTTTTTCCTTATGATATTATACGTACTGAGTATCGTGGCGGATGCCGTGCGAACAGTCGTCTCGGCTGCAGAAGATAATGGCTGTATGAATAGTCTGTCTCAAGTGAGGAGCAAATCAGTTTTGTGAGTAGTCTTGACCGCGTCATAAATATTGACCAGTTTACTACAGGGTGACCCCCCCCCCGAAAAAAAAAAGACAGAGAGACAGGTTCAAATGATCATAATGGTTGTCGCTGAAATTCTGTATCGTACCTGTATGATGACGACGAGTCAATTGAAATTATGTTGTCAAGCGTATCTCTGATGGCTTGTACTTTGTCACCGAAGATATTTTCAAATAGGTCCGGAAGGTCTACTGGAGAGAAGGTAGTTGGAAGTGGTGTACATTTGTTGCTTGTTTGTTAATTATCTCGAAGAGCTCTTTGCAGCTGGAACTCCCCGTGATCTGTAGTGGGATACTTTTGTTAAATGGACTATGCTTGTGACGTTCTTCTTAGAGGCTTTGTAGATTTGTTTATGCATAGTGAGTCTGGTGCAAAGCCAAAGCCTCTCTGCTTTTCGGCGATGTTTTTTAGCAGTGCGAAGCTGGTCCCTAAGACTGCTATACCGTGGAGAACACTTTTTTTTTTATTGATACTCTGCATTTGGTGGCTGGGGCATGTTTTTCAAACAATCAACGCAGGCAGTTATCAAGTTGTTCCGCTGTTGGATGTAAGAAAGTTGTTAGGTTTTCTTGGATGTCATGTATTAATTTGGTTCTATTTATCATACAGAGGTTTCTCTTAGTAGCAAATAGAGGTGGAGGGTTAGGGACTGATACGTCGAGATGGCATACAATGCAGAGGTGATCCGATGCAAGTTCATGGGATACAAGGGTGGATTGCAGAATATTATCATCAGGTCTATAAAGAAACAAGTCTAAAATGTCACCAAGTTTATGGGTGGGTTGATTAACTGACTTTAAGATTGAAAACATGAATGGAATCTAGGAGTTTTGACGTGTATGGTTTTCCAGGACAGTCAAAGTGAAAGTTGAAATCTCCAAGAATAATTAGGTTACCACCTATCTAATTTACATACTCCAGAAGATTTGGAAACTGCTCCAAAAAGAGAGATTCAGTCAGCTTGATTTTCCTACTAGGAGGAGGGCGGTAGAGACAGAAAAAATGGACTGACCTTTGTTCCAGTGTGAGCTGGTTCCTAACACTGATATACACTTTTTAATTGATACTCTGCACTTGGTGACTGGGGCATGTTCTTCGAGCAATGAATGCAGGCAGTTATCGAGTTGTTCTGTGTAGGAGGTAAGAAAGTTGTTAGGTTTTCTTGGATGTCATTCATTAATTTGGTTCTATTTATCTTACGGAGGTTTTTCTTAGTAGCAGATAAAGGTGGAAGGTTAGGGACTGATACGTCGAGATGGAATACAATGCAGAGGTGATCCGATGCAATTTCGTGAGATGCAAGGGTGGATCACAGAAAGTGTCATCATGTCTATGAAGAATACAGTCTAAAATGTGAACAAGTTTATTGGTTGGTTGGTTAGATGACTGTTTCAGGTTGACAACATGAATGGAATCTAGGAGTTTTGATGTGTATGGGTTTTCATGAGTGTCAAAGTGAAACTTTAAATCTCCAAGAACAATTAGGTTGTCACCTATCGAATTTCCATACTGCATAAGATTCAGAAACGTCTCTAAAACGAGAGATTCAATCAGCTCTTATTTCTACTAGGAGGAGGGCGTTAGAGACAGAAAAAAATGGACTGACCTATGTTCAGTGTGAGTGTTGTTTGGACTAGTTTAAACGATGTGTGGCAGAAATTGTAGGTCTGTGTTGTACTTAAGACATTTTATCGTGGAATTCTTTGTGATGACAGCAATTCCACCTCCGCAAGAATGGAGGGTAACGACTTGATGGAGTAAGCGGTGGGTGTTAAATCCGCGCACTTGGGCTCGTCGCCTGATGTTTTTAGCCATGTTTCTGTCAGGAGGACGACGTTGATATTCTGGTCGTTGATACAATTAACTATTTATGTGGGCTTTTCCGGTGGTCCCACTGATTGGGCGTTCAATAATGCAATACTCAGTGGTATCTCTGGGACAGTTGACACAAAGGTTGACGATTTAAGATGGATTTGCACCAATTTATGAAAATTAACGGCCGAATTTTTAAATTGTTTAGCTGCAAAGGGTGAAAGGGAGATAACTGAAATTCTTTTTCCTGTTCTACGCCGTCCAGATTTGAAACAACGTTTCTTTTTTTTCGCTTCCGTTTACATTTCAGTAATGATGCATCTAGTCCCAGTTAGTTTAGTCTTGAGCACAATGTAGTATGAAGAGCCAAGGAGTGGTCATTTAAAACAATTAATGAGGGTCCATCATAGCATGAACCGGTTGACTGGCGGTCACGTGATGGTTATTTATTCAAAAACAAAGGACGTCTTAACAGTGGAACAAGACAGCTGAGACAAATTATAATTGTTCTGGTTTCCAACACAAGGAACTGAAGAAACACATACGAACTGAACAGCCAATGTATGATGAAACACAATAATGAAGACGAAGATAGACAACAAGCACATATATCATGAAAAATAACACAAAAACGGAAGAGCTACGTCAAGCCGGTTAAGCGATAGCGTCCATCTTTCCGGATATCATAATATAGTGATTATGACCATATTTCTCATAAAAATCAGTAATTTTATCAAAAGACAGTGCCACCCCCACCCCCACCACAAATAACGCAAGGAAAAGGAAAGGCTATTATGATTGTTCCTGTTCCAATTATTGCTTTTTTTTTTCTTTTGTCTGGGAAGGCTGTTGTTTTTCATGTAATTAGAGTTGTTGTTGGTGGTGATAATACTACAATGATCACGAGGATGAACACGTGGTGCCCTTCATACTCATGATAAAATGGTACTCACATTTCCAATTTATAGTTAAGCTGTATAACATTTCTTTTCTGAAATGGGCGAATCAAGCTTCTTCCTTAAATATTTCAGATAGTTTTATGTTCTTTATCTTCTCATGCGAACCATGAAATAAGAAAAGTTTCACTCCAATGTGTCAGTGACTACAACTAAGACTGTTAATAGTGTTAAAAAGAAACTTGCTGTACAGCGAAACACTTGCCGTAAATGATTAAAGGCAGTTCCGGATTACCCATTAGGCAGAGTAGGCAACTGCCTATGGGCCCCATCAGGGGCCCCCAGGGGCCACCATGAGACCGTGACCGTGGGTCTGGGGCCCCAAAAGTTTGACTGCCTATGGGCCTCCACGGTGCTTAATCCGGCGCTGATTAAAGGTGTCTAATAATATTCAACAAATTTAAAACTGACAACGCTTTGAAAGCTGTTGTGCATAATCAAGCTGATTAGAAGATAAGTCTAGTAGTTAATAATGCGATCAACACTGAAATCATAATGTAATTTTTGTTTTCATCGATGACAGTTTCGAAGACACTTGTAGTCACAAAAGCAGTCTATTCAAAGAGTCCGGGAATTTATCGGGTTAGGTTTCTCAGCACAATTTTGTCAGGTTTCTCCACTTCATCTCTGACGCCCAAATGCCAGTAGCTTCCAGTTGATATGTGGTTCGTCCTTCAACAAACGTGCTGGTCGCCGTTGTTATACATATTTAATTTACATTCTTTAGTATTTTGTAAATTTCATTATATGCTATGGCTAATTGTAATTTGAACTTGTCCAAAATCAAATTCATATTTACCTGACCTGAATCATTGACTAATTTTTTTTTAAATATTATCTTGTGAACATTTCGAAATTCCAGAATGAAATTTCCATGAGGTAAACTTTTTTGAATTTTTGTTAGAAACTGCTAATTGTGAGCTGAGGTCAAGTAAAGGTCTATATAATCTCGTTTTAATGTAGCAATTATTTATTCGGGCTGTAAGATCTGAACAATATCAGTTGTATTATTGTTGTGACCAGTATTTCATTTGGGCTTTAATTTATTGATTCAAATTATTTATTCACTGAAAGTACGAATTAATTATCCCCCCCCCCCCATCTTTTCTAGTACTTATTTTAAGACCACAGAGTTGCAATAACCGTGTATAGCCAGCCTGTAATGTGATGAAAAATGGCGTTAAACCCCACAAAAGCAACCGAACTAACCAATCTGATTAAAATTTTTAAAGTTTTACAAATGTTAAAAATGCATTAAAGCATCCATAAGTGTGTTAGTATGCGATTATTTATTTGAAGAAAACCTGCATCTTTGTTGATTACAAAGATCGCTGAAAACTTTGTATTAAACTGGATGGAACATTATTAAAAGTTTGGATAATAAATTAAACTTTTTTGCTAATGATACATGTGACTGGCGCTGGCTTAATTTTTTAAAACAAAATGCAATAACCTGAAGGAATCTTTTTTATATACAAAATTACTTTCTATGCCAGAACAGGTCATGGCGATAATCTGAGGTAATTTTGTCAATAGGTATCAATTTTTCCCCCTTTGGTTATTGAATTTTTTTTAACATTAAAGCTCGCATCAGTCACCTGTGACTAATTTACGTTTCAACTGTTAGTTCTAAATAACAAAACTTTGTTACATATTAAAATTTGTTGGAATGGTTATGGTGACATGAAGACACATTCTTTGCAGTATTTTTCTATTTTATAATCAACGTCGCACCAGTGTCCGATGTAGCAAATGCCGGGCTGTAATTTACTTGTGGTGAGGTGCTCTATGTTTGGCAGAGGACAATAAAAACAACAACTATGGCTGACAAGTTGAATTCAGGACACGAGAAGGACATATACACAGTTTTACCTTCAAATCTTTCAGGAGGACCACATGGTTTAGGTATAAATACATTAAACCATAAAAATAGCCAGTCTATGCATGTCATTAATTGTATTCCTTGTGGAGCACTTGAAAAGATAGCAACATGTCACCATGTGTGATTTATTTTCGCGGCAAAAAAGATTTTGCGTGCTGCTAGACTGTCAGCTGTCATTTATCTGCAAGAGGAAAAGACAAAAGAGCTAGACACATAAGAAATAATGTATTTAACAACATTTATGTACATTGTGCATTAATATTACATTTACACGACAAAACACACTACCTTAAGTACATGACAAGACACGGGTCTCACTAAACTCCTCAGGACACCACAATGACACCTTAAATATTACATAATACCTATTTTAAATTTCAACAACAGCACACACACAAAAAACAACCAAACAAGCAAAGAGACAACAACTGCGAATATTTAGCGATATTTTGTGTAACAAAAAATTAGTGTCGTCAGGAGTTGCCAAGTGAAAAAACTCCCGTTTTGACGAAGAGTGTTCCGGTACAGTAACGTATTTATCAACATTTATAACTAATTAGCAATACCACAAATGAGTTGTTAAATAAGTTAAACAAAATAGCAGATTTATTGTAGATAAAATTATTTGTTTATGTCAAAAACAATTTAACTTTTCCTCCATTCCGTTATTTTGACAATTATTAACATAGAGCATAGGAGCCCCGAGTGGTCTAAAGCGTTCTCTGTTATCTCACCTCTTTCTGCATGGGTTTGAGTCTCAGATTCGGCCAATGTGGGTGTGTGAGAAAGCTTACCAGTAGCTTCTTGTGGGTCGTTGATTCTTTCTGGTTTTTTTTCCAGAGTTCTTCTTTCATCATTAATATTGGCTGCCACGTATAACCTATCCTATGTCGAGTCCTACCAAAGACTTACAGAAATGGTACTAACAGCTGCCTTGCTTGGTGCTCATCATTAAGAGGTTATTGTTAGGACTGATCGGCCTGGTGTCAGGATAATGTTACTGGGTGGGACTAGTCCAACATATAAGACCTGACGCTGATATTTATGTTTGGGGCGTCGGGGTCTTACTGCCTAATGAACAGCACTGTGTAGTGTGTTTTGAACTCTACTGACAGGAGAATAAGAGGTGAAATTTTTATGATTATCACATACTTGGCAATAAATGTCAACATTCAGAGTTACTGGTATACTTACTTTGTTGTCTTGATCGTAATCGACTCAAAATCTGACACTAGCAAATGAACGCATTTTTATGTTCCTTTGATACGCATTTCAATTGTTTGCAATGCGATGGTGGCTGAGGATTGCTGAAGTAGGATTCAACAAGGTCGTTTCATTTTAATGAAACGAAAGTACCAAAGTATCAAGTATTTGAACAGCAAGCAACATTTTGTTTCGTTCAAGAAAGATTTTCCGATTGAAACCTACTTGAACATACTTTGGCATACCTTGACTACTGTCGCATTTCAACTAATTCAAATATATGTCAACTGAACAAGAAAATGCGTCTGTTTGCAAGTGTCAGATATTGATTCCACCAGGATAAAAACAGCACAGTAAGTTTATTAATTAAACATAAATTGGTGGAAGAGTGTCGATATAGGTTGTCAAGTATGTGCGATATTCCTGAAACTTTGACTACTCGTTCCGATGTCGACGACATCAGAACAGACTACACAAGGCCGTGATTCGGGTCGTAAGACGTAGCACTTAAACAAAATCAGCATGTGCTATGTCTTACAGGTAGGACTAGGGTGGGACATGATTCTACATGTCTGTGGCATGATGCCCCAGTGCTAGACATAACTATAAGCTGCCTCACTGCAAACATTGTAGTGATATGACTGAAAAACTATGTTAAAAATCTTAATCAAACAAACAGACAAAAATGCTTGTAAATTATCAAGTATAATGTTTATACCAGTATGTCATTTACTCACTGATTCTGTCTGAGACGTGCTGATTTTTGATCAGTACAAGTTGTGAATTGTTTGATGGTTCTTTTGGCAATCTGAAAGGTAACATGAGATGTTAGAGCAGGGAGAGGCATGGGTGAGAGCTACTTTTTCTCTTAGTAATGCACCAGATGTCTCAGGTGGCTGTCATCTTCGAATTATCAACTTGTGGTTTGCACACACACAACCCCTCAATTTAAATCAATGTAAGTTCAAACACTTTATTGTACATAAAATTATTGGAGGCATATATTGTTAATCGATTGTACTTCAGAGCTCTGCAGATGCTACTACATGGAAATCATGTTTTGGAAAGGTGATTCCAGTGTGTTTTTGGAATGTAATGTGACTGCACTACTAGTTTGATGTGTCAAGAGTTTATTTTGGATGTTAATTTTAAGTTTTGAGATCCTGATGACATTAGCTGGGTCGATACCTTTTGTTGACAGTGACAATAAATACTGACTAGGTAATATTCAACAAAATATAATTTAAATACTTACTGGAATTCAAAATAAAAGAAAGCACATTAGAAATGTCTGGTTTAACTAATGCCATTTAGGCCTCAAGTTTGCGGCCTTTGAGTGAGTGTTAGCTGTTTAAGTCAGTGTCGCTGTTCAAATGTTTGCTAGATTTGTTTTAAATAGCTTGAAACCCAAACATATTTTTTTCATGGCAAAGGCAGTATATAAACGTTACTGTAACATGAACTTTTTTTGCTATGTTAAGGGAAAAAAAGAATGAAATAAACAACTATACACAATGCAATTTGTCACTGAAATATTTAAATGTAAGGGAAAATATCTTTGTTGTTTAATAACACTGAAAAAAAATCTATGTAAAGTTCACCACCTCTGTAAATATGGTACTTTTTGCCAGAATTTAACATTATACAGTTCCAAGAAAACAGATGGGTTTCTTGAATGAGAAACCACTTGTCACAGTATAACTCAATTTTACATATAATGATTTTAATGAATCTGTGACACATGGTTTTACATTCAAGAAAATATTCTCTTTTCTTGGAACTATTAAATGTATATACTACAAATAGAAAAAAAGGAAATTAGGTCTAATGAGTAACAAGGGCTTAGCTTATATTGTTGTTTCCAATTTAATGATCAGTCATATTTTTAATATTGTTGTTTCCAATTTAATGATCAGTCATATTTTTACTATATAATAAATAAAAAACGTTGTAAATAGGTGCAGTACATTGATTTTCTATGGCCTATGAGATGGCAGAATTTCATTCAGATTGCACATTAAATGGGTGTTATCGTAGGATTGTCAAGTGGTAGCATTGGAAAATGGTCTGTCATTCTTTAAAGGTATCATAGAAAGCCAAACCTTGGACAGGAATACAAAGTCAAATGCCCGAGCTAAGCATCGGTACCAAATTTATTATGCTACACAAAACCTACCTTCAAATATCAGGGTTGATGCTTATATAGGTTGCACAAGAAAGGAGAGAAGTGTCCTCCATTGTATTGTTATATAGTACATCTATGACAAGTAAACTCTAAGCAGTGGTATGAGCCCCTGTGACCATGCTTAAATGCGTGCACAACATGAGCCTCAAACTCTAATAATTTTTCTATATCTCGATCTGAACTTGGAAACTTTTTTTTTCAAAAAAGTGGTATGCGGTTGTCCATTTTGTTACCTGGGTTATTATGACATCTTTAGATGAGTTACATGGTAAGATATGTTCCACCAAAAACAAAAAGGGTTTCCAGCCCCTATTCCAAGACCAGTTTTATTTGGATAGTGACCTTGAGTAAATTTTAAAAACATTGTGAAAAAACTATACATACACATTAAATGCAAATATGTTGTTCTAATTTGTGGATATGCACTGGAACATTGTGCAGATAAAGACGTTCTTTCCACTTAGAGCGTATTTAGGATGCTGTATTGAAATGAATATAGTATGCTGTGTTGCCTCAAGATATAGGCAGTATTGCTTAAAGTTATTTAGTATGCCGTTGGCTAAAGATTTAGTATACGGTATTGTTTCAAGAGAATGTATGATGTGTTGCTTAAAGTGAATTAGTATGCTTTATTGATGAAAGATAATACAGTATGATGTATTGCTTAAAGTGAATTAGTATGCTGTATTGCTGAAAGATAATACAGTATGATGTATTGCTTAAAGTGAATTAGTATGCTGTATTGATGAAAGATAATACAGTATGATGTATTGCTTAAATGAATGTAGTATGCTGTATTGCTGAAAGATAATACAGTATGATGTATTGCTTAAATGAATGTAGTATGCTGTATTGCTTAAAGAGAATGTAGTATGATATATTGCTTAAATGAATGTAGTATGCTGTATTGCTTAAAGATAATACAGTATGATGTATTGCTTAAATGAATGTAGTATGATATATTGCTTAAATGAATGTAGTATGCTGTATTGCTTAAAGATAATACAGTATGATGTATTGCTTAAATGAATGTAGTATGATATATTGCTTAAAGATAATACAGTATGCTGTATTGCTTAAAGAGAATGTAGTATGATATATTGCTTAAAGATAATAAAGTAAGATGTATTGCTTAATTTAATTAATTGCGTCATTTTTTTCAGCACAATATAGGCTATAAATGGCGGCCAGTATTAATGGTGGAGGAAGAACCCGGGAAAGAACCACCAACCCACGAGAAGCTACTGGCAAGCTTTCTCACATAACTACATTAGCTGAATCTTAGACTTGAACCCACGCAGGCAGAGGTGAGATGGCAGTGATCCGTAATGGACAGCGCTTTAGACCACTCGGCCACTTGAGGCCCCTAAAGAGAATGTAGGATGCCATATTACCTAAAGAGCATGTTGGAAGCTGCATTGTTTAAAGTTAATGTAGTATGCTGTATTGCTTAAAGATAATATAGTATGCTGTGTTTCGTACAGAGAATAAATATGCTGTATTGTTTATACATGACTTTAGTATGCTGTATTGCTTAAAATTAATGTAGTATGCTGTATTTCTTAAAATTAATGTAGTCTGCTGTGTTGCTTAAAATTAATGTAGAATGCTGTATTGCTTAAAATTAATGTAGTATGCTGTATTTCTTAAAATTAATGTAGTATGCTGTGTTGCTTAAAATTAATGTAGTATGCTGTATTGCTTAAAGTTAATGTAGTATGCTGTATTTCTTAAAATTAATGTAGTATGCTGTATTGCTTAAAATTAATGTAGTATGCTGTGTTGCTTAAAATTAATGTAGTATGCTGTATTGCTTAAAATTAATGTAGTCTGCTGTGTTGCTTAAAATTAATGTAGAATGCTGTATTGCTTAAAATTAATGTAGTATGCTGTATTTCTTAAAATTAATGTAGTATGCTGTATTGCTTAAAATTAATGTAGTATGCTGTGTTGCTTAAAATTAATGTAGTATGCTGTATTTCTTAAAATTAACATAGTATGCTGTATTGCTTAAAATTAATGTAGTATGCTGTATTTCTTAAAATTAACATAGTATGCTGTATTGCTTAAAATTAATGTAGTCTGCTGTGTTGCTTAAAATTAATGTAGTATGCTGTGTTGCTTAAAATTAGGGATGTTAAACGAAAATCGGAAATCCGATTATCGGTTTTGAAAACGATTATCGGTTTTTGTTTTTACAAAACGATAATCAAATTCAATATTTTTTACCATTTTTGTAGTGAAAATTTTTTAAAATGCCAGAAAAAAATTCATTAATGCTTTTGTTTAGTGTTTACATTTTAAAAAAATAAGGCCAGCAGATAAAAAGGTGTGTTTGTTTAAAATTTGTGAGCGCTCCATGCAGCGTGTTTGTAAATGAATACATTTATTGTTGAAGGATGTAAATAGTTAGTCGACCGACCGGCCGCTAAGTTCTTTGATGTCCGAAATTGACAACAATAGACTGTTAATAGCTACAGTCTCTGTTGTTGAGGACTGGTCTCTGCTGGTTGTGTCTTTTCAAGTTTACAAATATGGCTGGTCGTATAAATAAATCTGATGTATGGGAAAACTTTGAAAAAATTTCATCAAGCATGGCTCGCTGTAAACTATGTTCACAACAAATAAGTCTGAGCGGTGGTACTACTACTGGATTGCATGCACATTTGCGTAGCAAACATCCCGGAATTGTGGATCCTTCAAATGTTCAGCCGCGATTAACAACATTTATTGGAACACAAAGAAACTGTCCTGATAGTCATCAAGAAAAAGTTACTGCTGCTGTAGCTAAGTTTGTCGCTGAAAAACATGCTACCAATTTCGATTGTTGAATCCAATTCCTTCCGTGATTTGATGGCTTTGGTGGAGTCACAATATCGTCCTCCATGCCATCAGACGATGCGCGTCTATACGTTATGGTATGTAATGAATATCTTTTATTCGCAAGAGGCATTCACTAACTTGCATTATAAGAATATATTTCTTGTAATTTCAATGTAGGACAAAAACCGATAATCGGTTTAAAATCGGATTTCTACAAACGATAATCGGTTTTGGAAAAAAAACGATATTAACATCCCTACTTAAAATTAATGTATGCTGTATTTCTTAAAATTAATGTAGTATGCTGTATTGCTTAAAACCAATGTAGTCTGCTGTATTTCTTAAAGTTAATGTAGTATGCTGTATTGCTTAAAATTAATGTAGTATGCTGTATTTCTTAAAATTAACGTAGTATGCTGTATTGCTTAAAATTAATGTAGTATGCTGTATTTCTTAAAATTAACGTAGTATGCTGTATTTCTTAAAATTAACGTAGTATGCTTTATTGCTTAAAATTAATGTAGTATGCTGTATTGCTTAAAATTAATGTAGTATGCTGTATTGCTTAAAATTAATGTAGTATGCTGTATTTCTTAAAATTAATGTAGTATGCTGTATTTCTTAAAATTAACGTAGTATGCTTTATTGCTTAAAATTAATGTAGTATGCTGTATTGCTTAAAGAGAATGAGAACTGCTCCAATTGCCTAGTGGTTAGAGCATCCTCCGCGGAAGCGGGAGGTCATGGGTTTGATGCCCGGTGAGTCAGTCCAAAGACTTCTAAAAATGGTACTAACAGCTTCCTCGCTTGACGCTCAGCATTAAGAGGTTAGTGTTAGGACTGGTCGGCCTGGTGTCAGGATTAATGTGACTTGGTGGGACATCATGCTACATGTCTGCGGCATGATGTCCCAGTGCTAGATATCACTGTAAACTGCCTCACTGCAGGCATCGTAGTGATATGACTGACAACTTGTTAAAGCTACGTTAAAAATCCTAATCAAACAAACAATAAAGAGAATGTAGTTTGCTGTGTAGTTTAAAGATGAATCAAAAAAGTAAATATCATATGGTTATTTGTTTCTTCAGGCAGTGTCATGCATATTATAAATAGATTTAAGGTAATTAAATAAATTAACGTCGACAACAAACTTAATAATACCTTCTTGTTGCACAGGGTCCCCGAGTGGTAAAAAACGCTCTCCGTTACGGGTCACTGCCATCTCTCCTCTGTCTGCTTGGGTTCGAGTCTCAGATTCAGCTAATGTAGTTATGTGAGAAAGCTTGCCAGTAACTTCTCGTGGGTCGGTGGTTCTTTCCGGGGGTTTTCCCGGGTTCTTCTTCCACCATTAATACTGGCTGCCATGTATAGCCTATTGTGTGCTGAAAAATGGTATTAAACCCTACAAAAACAAAACCTTGTAGCACAAATAATTACAGAACATCAATGTAAAGCCATCAGTGATTGTTTAAGCTGTAACATTAAACAAAATCACATTTATAACTTTCTTGGAACTGATAGAACTGTATCCTATTTATTAAAACCCTTTACTTTCAGTATAGATTAATAAAAGTAACTTTTATAAAATGACCACTAGAAAAGAGAATTGGTAAATTAATACTCTTTCCACCCACATAGTAATGCAAATTGCAAGTAAAACAATTGTTAAATTCTAAAGTCCTAATATATTTATTATTAACAATTTATGTTCATGATTGATTACTGTTGTTTCCAACTTCAAGACAAATCATTTTAAATCTAGTATGTTATGAGGATTTGGTATTAGAAAAGATCACAACTTTTAAGTATCTGTTTTTTTGGTTTAGCTATTTAACTGTTTTTGTTTTTCTTTCTTCCTCAAGTTAACTTGTGTGTTGTATAGAGCTGTTAACTGCATGTATAGAATTATTGTTTGTGGAAAGGATTAATTAATTAATTAATTAATTAATTAATTAATTAATTAGCTTATTGTAATTATTTGTTGTTTGGGGAATAGTATATGTTATGTGACTGAACACAAATTCCTTAAATACTAAAATAAATCATCTGTACATTTTGTTCAGGCATCACTTGTAGAATTTGAAAACTTATGAAGTCAGTAATGGTTAACTTTGAGCATAACTATATTAGTAACAAACATGCATACATGACCTTGCATGTGCATGTTTATCATTTATTAATTGGTGGAATGTTAAACATTTATGCCCTTTATGTAAAGTTTGTATTTTTCTGTTGCAGGGGACCCTGAGGACAAAACATTACGCAAAGTTGAGAGTGAAGTATCAATTCCACAAAAGATGAAAAAGAAGGCAAAGGAAAAATGCCAAGAAGTTGTGCAAGGTTTTTCATATATTTCTTTCTCAGTTTCTGGTAGCTTCTTTTGTTTTATTAACTAATCCTTTTTGTATGCAATATCATCCTACAATTTTCTGTCATCTCACTTTATGATGATTGTTTTAACTGATCTTATTATCTTTACTTTTTAACAAAGAGGTGCTGGATGTGACAGCTTTGTTTGTTTGATTGTCTCATCAACCCATTTCCCATGATGCCTATTGCTATCCATATATCAGTCTATCTCACCTAGTTACCACTCAGTAACCAGGCTCAGTTACTCTTACCCATTTGTCATTTTATCTATATCCATTTACCAGATATTTCTATCCATTTCTGAAGTGCTAGTGTGCTCTCTCTCTCTCTCTCTCTCTCTCTCTCTCTCTCTCTCTCTCTCTCTCTCTCTATATATATATATATATATATATATATATATATATATATATATATATATATATATATATATATTTGTTTGTCTCTCTACCCATTTACCATGCTAGTAGAAAATGTCCCTTTTGCTGGAAATTGTTAAGTAACACAGCTCTCAATTTGTTGACTTTTCTTTCATATCTGGGGCAAGTTACTTTAAGTTTTGCTTATACAGATTTTAAAAAATCTTTATTAGGCTGCAGGATAAATTTGCTACCCTGTATCTTTTTATCTAATTTATCTTATCTATTTTTGGTCACCCTGCTTTTCGGCCCTTTGTATTTTCATTGAGCTATAAGATCAGTGTTAATTATTACAATTTGATTGGATCAGTACTAATTATTAAATTTTGATAAGATCAGTACTAATTATTAAATTTTGATAAGATCAGTACTAATTATTAAATTTTGATAAGATCAGTACTAATTATTATAGTTTAAGAAATCAGTACTAATTATTACAATTTGATAAGATCAGTACTAATTATTACAGTTTGATAAGATCAGCACTAATTATTACAGTTTGATAAAATCAGTACTAATTATTACAGTTTGATAAAATTAGTACTAATTATTACAATTTGATAAAATCAGTGTTAATTATTACAATTTGATAAGATCAGTACTAATTATTACAGTTTGATAAAATCAGTACTAATTATTACAATTTGATAAAATCAGTACTAATTATTACAATTTGATAAAATTAGTACTAATTATTACAATTTGATAAAATCAGTGTTAATTATTACAATCCTACACATTGCAGGAAAATGAAAGAATATCTTTTGTTCTAGACTATATATAATCTGTGTGCTAGCAATATACATGACTTACCAAGTTATCTGTTCTTGTGGCAATATACATGACTTACCACGTTATCTGTTCATGTGGCAATATACATGACTTACCACGTTATCTGTTTTTTTGGCAATATACATGACTTACCACGTTATCTGTTTTTGTGGCAATATACATTATCTGTTCTTGTGGCAATATACATGACTTACCACGTTATCTGTTCTTGTGGCAATATACATGACTTACCACGTTATCTGTTCTTGTGGCAATATACATGACTTACCACATTATCTGTTCTTGTGGCAATATACATGACTTACCACGTTATCTGTTCTTGTGGCAATATACATGACTTAACACATTATCTGTTCTTGTGGCAATATGCATAACTTAACATAATCTATATGATCTGTCAACATGCCCAGTTAACCACTATGTTCTTGTGGCAATGGCACACTATCTGTTGTTCTGGCAATACATATGCCTCATTGTGCTCTATATATTGATCTGGCAACAAACAGTTCATTATCTATTCTGTTGCAATATACATGATCTGATGCACACTATTGTTTTGACAATATACACAGCTCAACACACATGTTCTATCAATTGTTCTGGCAGTATACATAGATCAACACTATCTATTGTGCTGGCAGCATGTATAGCTGAATACTATCCATGTTCTGACCACAACTACTGTAATCACTAGCCACAACTACTGTAATCACTAGCCACAGCTACTGTAATCACTAGCCACAGCTACTGCAACTGAAGACAAAATTAGCAAAGTGCTAGATACTATCATCATTTTAATATAGCTCTGGCTCTTAAGGTCAAGGTCAACCTGTTGTATTTCCCTGCATAGTTCCAAACTGCAGCAACACTCACTATTTATTCACTGTCAACCATTTCTTTCCTATAATGAATTCAACTTTGTTTTTCACTGACTACCTTGAACATTAAGATAACATTACTCAGGTATTTAGGTACACTGTCACTATGACAGCTAGTTATTATACACAGAAAAACTAAATTTGATCTACATTGCATTGCGTGTATCATGAAAAGAATTCATGTCTTCCATAGCTTATCTAAATAATTCATATGCCTTGACCTTTCAGGGTTTGAAAAATGTGCAAAGGAATCTGGCTTGTTATTGCCATTTAAATGCCGGCCACAGGCAAAATCACTTGAAAGATGTCTGATAGGATGGTATGTATGTTAATTTGTTTTGAATTTATGCCAGTGCAGTGATAACCATACTAAGCATTAGATTGACGTTTTTCACATTTGAATACAAGAGTGCATATTGCATTTGATGCTTACACGAAAACAGAATTATAATATGAATAAAAGACACATTTCACTGACACAGATAGTTGCATGGCTATTTATTACTTAAAGTGTTTGCAGCTTGTAGGTATTACTGACATTTTCACTTACTGTATATACTCGCATATAAGCCCGTTTGCGTATAAGCCGAACCCCCCAAACTGAATCAGTAAAATTGTTATAAAGTGCATGACCCGCTTATAAGCCGACCCATAATTTCTAGACTACCGGTATATCACAAGATGCACAAAGATAGTTCTGAATACGTTTATTTAGGCAAATCACATTATTAAATAAAATGAAAGTAAGAAAGCTAATTGATATATTGAAATAAAAACAATTCTGAAGTTTTAAGTCTTAATGGAAATTTAATTAATCCTCATTCTAAAATCATGAATTATAAAAGTTAAATCACTTTTAGAATCCTTCAAAATTGGGCTTATCATCAGACTCGCCAAACAGTTCACGAAACTCGGCTTCTGTTATAGGCGTGCTTTCATCATATATGTCGTCATTGTCACCATGGTCATCCGATAGTCCGGTTCATAAAACGAGAGCACCAGCAAGCTGATGCAACAAATTTTGAATCTGCCAACTTATATTTGTAATTTTTTGCCATCTGCATAGATGAATTGCTGCCATTCCCGTACTTGCTTCTCGTGCACAAAAAATTTGCGTGCTGCAGCACAGTTATTTGCTTCTGCATATTCAATAACGATAAGTTTGAATGCTTCATCATAAGCAGAACGCTTTCTTTTACTTCCTATACTATTCATTTTATCTGATTGAATTGAATATAAACTTCTGGAGAGATTAAACTGAAATAATTTCTTTCAGTAGTAGTATACTATTTATATACCATATCTTGTAATTATTTCCATGTGTGGTTGATTATCAGTTTGTATTTGATAATTATTTATCATTGTTGTTTATTTGTGTTTTTTTTTAAACTACCAGTAGTGTGAGTCAATTGATCAAAATATGATTGGTTACAGTGTGGACATTATTTAAGTATTGTGACAGTTTATCACTTTGAGCTGAAACCATGTCCACTACCATATCTCAGTAAACAATACATCTGAGAGTCGGCATGTTTTTGTAAAGTCATTGGCATTGTGCAACAAAACAAACCTATTATCCCCAAGGCATTTACCACAGATTAAGCATATGGTAGCTATTGTACAACACTCTACTGCTAACAAACCACTTTGCTTTACAAACAACTAATCAACAGTAATATATAAACTGTGGCTGCCTATTACGCCTAAAACATCTATCCAAGAAATCCAACAAATTATATTGTTTTAAATTATTCACGCTGACTCATATATTGCAATGTTATTTACCCTTCCTAAGCGTGCGCGCAACAAACCCCTATGGAGCCTCTCGCTATTGTTCCTTTAAGACTATCGTACATATATTTCTACTCTCGATCAAAATGTTTGTTGTATATGCCTTCAGTACCGTAATTCTTTTATTTTTTTACGTAGATTCTTTTCATATTTTCACTGAAATAAGCTAGCGTGCGTTTCTACGAAACCGTAGAGTTTAATGATAACTGATTAGCTGAGGGTTAAATACTTGACCAAAGATTACTAATATTGCGGTTCATTTGGAAAATACACGTATTTCCATGGTTCAGATAATACGTATGGCTGTATACCTTCAGTATCGTAATTCTTTTATTTTTTTTACGTAGATTCTTTTCATATTTACACTGAAATAAGCTAGCGTGCATTTCTATGAAACCGTAGAGTTTAATGATTACCGATTAGCTGAGGGTTAAATACTTGTCTAGAGATTACTAATATGGCGGTTCTTTTGGAAAATACATGTATTTCTGTGGTTCAAATAACACGTATGGCTGTATTTTCTGGTGGATGGACATCTGTCAAATAGACGTCAAGTACGTTAAAACATGTTTTTCATTCATTATCATACCACTTAAGTTAGAAAAAAATGTTTGTTTTACTTCACGACAGGACAAATCTTATCAGCCATGTGGCTTCATTAGGCATGTGAACTCATATTCGGCGATGGACAGATACAATAAAAACTGGAAATCGAAGGAAAAAAGCAGTATAAATTTCAGACTTGGACCTTGACCCGTAGATAAGCCGACCCCCCTTCTTCCAGACCTTACTTTTTTCCTAAATTTCTCAGCTTATATGCGATTATATACAGTATTTAAAATTTACAGTGTACTGGGAATTCATTTTTTTTAAAGAAAAATGTAACAAAATATCAGACTTATTATTAAATTTGAGAATTTCATGATGTTTCAGATTTCCAGACACTAACTTCCAATTTAAATGCTAAATTGAGGGTTTCACTTACCAATTTGTATGATAATTTTCTTCCTGTTTTACAAATAAGAATCATTCTTTTAGCACTTTCTGGAAGGAAAATTGACATCCATACCTGTGCACATGGTTTAAACCAGTTTGTTAGCTGTAAAGGAAGTGGTGTATAGAAATGTTAAAATTTTAGAAAAATTCTGCAGCGTACCCATCAACCCCAATGATTAGTTATCTGGGTACCCAATCAAAATGAGTTGTATTAAATGTGAACCTCAGCAGTATTCTTGTACACATGCCAACCCCCAAGAGAGATATAAGCATAATTACTAATATAAATGGCAAAAAGCATAGTCTGAGCACAAAAAGAGCAAAGGGCCCTGAGTGGCCGAGTGGTCTATGGCACTGTCCATTATGGATCACTGCCATCTCATCTCTGTCTGCTTGGGTGCGAGTCTCGGATTCGGCCAATGTGGGTATGTGAGAAAGCTTGCCAGTAGCTTCTTGTGGATCGGTGTTCTTTCCGGGTTCTTCCTTCTCCATTATACTAGCCGCTATGTATAGTCTATACTGTGCTGAAAATGTCGTTAAACCATAAAAAAACAAAAACAAAAAGAGCCATCTCTATATTAAATGACATAATTACAGAAAACTAACCAATTGGATTAGTAGTTAGTACAAGAGTATAGACACACTATAGACACACTATAAATTATTTATGCACAACACTCACTTTAACTAGTCTACATATCTGTAGTAACTTTTCTTGCAAATAGTAATGTCCACAAATGATTATTATATCACTCAATTATTATTTCATAAATTTTTAAGTGTAATTGATTAGTCATTTTCTGTATTCAACATTTTTTAAATTTTAATAAAATCCCTTTCCTCTTGCATTTTTCAGTCATATAACATCCAACAGTCACATCGATAAAGCCCATATGTTATGATATTGGGCACCATTTAATTTCAATTTGGATTGGTCTGCTACATGTTTAATAAGAAGAATGGAATGAATCTGTGACAGGGTGTATTTACATTAAAGAAAGCGATGTTTTCCTGGAACTGTAAATAAGGAAATTAGACAGAATGCTGAATTTGTTTTCATTTCTTATTTGCACAGAAATGAAACTTTATATAAATAAATAAATAAATATATATATATATATATATATATATATATATATATATATATATATATATATATATATATATATAATATATTATTGATATAACAGTGGTATAAACAGTGTATTGAGACATTGTTAACATACTTTATGGGGCCTTCAGGAAAATACGCATAAAGTTGTGCCTGTAATAAATAAAATCATGGCTGTATTGCATAAAATAATGACAGTAATAAATAAAATCATGACTAATAAATAAAATCATGGCTGTATTGCATAAAATAATGACAGTAATAAATAAAATCATGACTAATAAATAAAATCATGGCTGTATTGCATAAAATAATGACTTTAATAAATAAAATCATGACTGTAATAAATAAAATCATGGCTGTATTGCATAAAATCATGACAAATAAATAAAATCATGACTAATAAATAAAATCATGGCTGTATTGCATAAAATAATGATGGTAATAAATAATATCATGACTGTAATATATAAAATCATGGCTGTATTGCATAAAATCATGACGGTAATAAATAAAATCATGACTGTAATACATAAATTCATGGCTGTAAATAATGACAGTAATAAATAAAATCATGACTAATACAAACATTAATGCCTAATACATAAAACCATGTTTGTACATGTAATATATAAAACTCCTCCTGTAATTTATAAAACTCCACCTGTAATATATAAAACTCCACCTGTAATATATAAAACTCCACCTGTAATATATAAGATCATGACAGTATTACATTCAGTAATGAGTAATACATAAATTCATGGCTGTAATATGTAAAATCATTTATGTAATATATTCATGGATGTAATAGATAAATTCATGTCTGTTAAATATATTTTTTTTTCTGTAATATATAAATTCATGGCTGTAATATATAAATGTATGGCTGTAATATTTAAACTCATTGTTGGTTTACATAACTCTTAGCTATAATACATAAAATCTTGGCTGTCATAAAAAAAATCATGGTTATTATACTAACAATCGTTGCTGTAATATATACAATGTAGCTCTATTGTATAAGCTGGTTGTTATAAAATTCTTGCGTTGTTGCTGCAATAAATAAAATCTTAGCTGTGATATATAAACTTATGATTGTGATACATGTTGTTGTAGGGTTTAATGCCATTTTTCAGCACATGATAGACTATACATGGCAGCCAGTAGTAATGGTGGAAGAAGAACCTGGGAAAAATCCTGGAAAGAACCACGACTTATGAGAATCTACTGGCAGGCTTTCTCACATACCCACTAGTGTTGTTCCGATTATCGATTATAATCGATCATCAGTTGGTTGAGCAGATAATCGATTGTGAACTCCATAATCGATTGTGTGTAAAGGGAGACTGCTCTTTAGGTGAATGCAAACCACAAAGGTTAGTAAAACTCCCAGCCACTTAAGTTGACCTGAAATTTATTAATTCCTTTCACAACTACAAATATGAAACCTTATGATTCATAATTAGGAACATATAGTCATTATTACATGGTCAAGTTGTTAAATTGATGAGTTTACATTTTGTTGATTTGTTTCAGTCAAATTGAAACATCTTTTTTAGAATTTATAAACAATGACATACAAGAAAAACATGTCCTGCTATACTTTAAATTATAGACACATCAAATGTGAACGAAAGAATTCGGGGGATTGTAGCAGTAGGTATTTCAGTTACATAGGACTGATCAGCCATAAAAAGTTGCGTTTATTTATCAAAGTTGTAGAACAAAAGTAACATTAATAAAAGTAATATTATTGTCAGGTTAAAGTATAGATGTCATTAAAAGAGATTGCTTCTGTACATTTATAATCATATTTTTGAACTCTTGATCAAAGATATAACTGTTTAACAAAAATTAAAATTTGCTCTTTGTAACCGATCATAATTGATGATCAGTTGGTTAAGGGCAACCGATTATCGATTATGAATTTCTGACCGATTCCCATCACTAATACCCACATTGGCCATTAGTTGTTGATGTACATGAAATGAAGTGAAAATAAATAAAGAGGGTCAAGCAGAAATGAACTCAGTTTTGCACAAGATCAAGTCCAGTAAACAGTGTTTCATTGCAAGCATTGAAATAATGAAAGATTAAAACTAACAGACAAATAATTAAATGATGTGTACATAACATAGGAAAAATATTCATTTTATATCATAGTAGAACATCATTGTAGATACAGCTTTGTATTAGATGTTTTTTACCCCAAATATAATAAGTATGTTTCACAGGAACACAGTAAAAAATATTTTTTTTTTGTCATCCAAAAACCTGCAGAAAATACAGTTAATGTCATGATAATTAATGCATTAATTGCATAAAACAGATAGATATGGATGGCGTGGTCGGTGGTGGGTTGTACATGGTTGCCAAACACAGCTCTGATTGACACTAAATTACTTTTAAAATTAAATGTTTTTTTTTTTAATTAACCATGACTGGACAAAAATATAAAATTAGACCAAAATAACAGAAAGACGCATATAGCAAAAGATAAGGATAGGGGCTATGCAAAAATGATGGTGCTCTCTCATCATCACAAAAAATAGAATGTCATGAGCTAGGGATTTCATTATCAGCTAACATCAGATGAAAATACAGTGCATCAATTGAGGGAGATTTTAAGAGTAATTGAATATGCAAGAATCTTGTTAAATTTATCTTTATACTATTCAGAGTTATAATTTTCATAGCAACAACTGATTCTTTATTTAGCACCAGATTGTAAATGGATCTGATGTCTCATACATGGTGTAGTTGTACTGGCTATTCCAATTTCAATCAGTCTACCGGTACCAGAAACCTTTTTGATGGAGATGTACAACACATACCTGCCATATCACGGTGTTGATTTGCTGGGTACTTATCCCTCAAGGTTTGGGGTACAGTTGGGTGTGTGTGTAGAAGTAGTTAACTCCCCTGTTGCATTAGTTGGAGAGATAAATAATCATGTAAGCTGTACAGTGATAAAGCTCCCTCTTATTTTTAAAGTTATACCACAGTTTGACATGTACAATGTTCTGACATGATGTTGCTAATACATATGATCTGCATGTCGGGGCCCCAAGTGGCAGAGTGGTTTAAAGAGCTCTCCATTAAGGTTCACTGCCATCTCACCTCTGTCTGTGTGGGTTTTGAGTCTCAGATTCGGTTAATGTGGGCATTTGAGAAAGCTTTCCAGTAGCTTCTCATGGGTCGTGGTTCTTTACTGGGGTTTTCCCAGGTTCTTCCTCCACCATTAATACTGGCCGCCATGTATAGCTTATTGTGTGCTGAAAAATGGTGTTAAACCTAATAACAAACAAGAATAACATGATCTTTATGTGATAAATTTCCCACTTATTTTCAGTGCTATACCACAATGGAACATATTCAATTTTATCACATGATGTTACCTACTATACTACTACATCTGGACTTTACGTGATAAAAGTTTTCACAAATTTTCAGGTATGAGAATGAAGACTTCAAAGAACAGTGTAAACAGGAGTACCTAGAAGAGAGATCAGAGTACAGAAGAACTGGTATTAGGCAAAAGACAAAACGGAAAGAATCAACCATGCTTTAAGGTTATGGGGTTATGAGTTAAGACATTTAGATATGTTGTGTGTAAGAGTGGAGCAGTATGTTAGATTGTGGCTTTTTTAAAGAATATATTTGTTTTTATTAATAAAATATATGGAGAAAGTTTAAATGTTTGTTTTTACACTCCCACCAACAGCAACATGGGCTTATTGATTTTATACCCCCAACACTTAAAAAAGTGTGTATTAATTTTCAACATTTTTAGACGGGGCCTCAAGTGGCTGAGTGGTCCAAATCGCTGTCAGTTACGAATCACTGCCATCTCACCTCTTTCTGAGTGGGTTCGAGTCTCAGATTCAGCCAGTGTGGATATGTGAGAAAGCTTGCCAGTAGCTTCTCATGGGTCAGTGGTTCTTTCTGATGGTTTTCCTGGGTTCTTCCTCCATCATTAATACTGGCTACCATGTATAACCTATCGTGTGCTGAAAAATGGTGTTAAACCGAATAATAACAACAACCACATCTTTAGTAACAGTGGCATATAGATTTTATACCCCATCCACTTGCTATATTGGTTTTATACCTTTACTGCTTGCAACAAAACTACTAGCAGCTATGTGCTCAGCATTACGAGGTTAGTATTAGGACTGGTGTCGTGAAGGATATACAGCTTCCTATAGCCTAGTGGATCGCTATGTCTAAATCCAGTACTGTGGCAGGGTATACTGATTTTATACCCCACCACTTGAAACAGGGACATATTGATTTTAAACTCCCCAAACGTGCAACAGGTTTATAAATATATTGTATGTAAATGCCACCATAATTTATAACGGGGATATATTGATTTGATACCAGACCACTTGTAATGAGCATTTTGATCTTATACCCACAACACTTGCAACGGGGACATATTGATTTTATACCCTTCTAGGCACAAGGAAATATTCATTTCATTCATCTATGATCTGTCACAGGGGTATGTTGACTTTATACCTCACCACTGGCCACAGTCATATTAATTTCATACACCAACCAGTTGTCATAGGGCAGGGGTGGGCAAACATTTTCTACGGAGGGCCACATTGAAAACTTTATTGTTATCGGGGGGCCGCATATATATTTTGTCTACTTCAATTACAATTTACAACGTATGAAAATATGAATTAATGATAATAACCATGTATTTGTCATTTTATTTCACATTCACACTGTATTACACATGCACATTATATTTTAAAATACGAACTTGAAACAGTTTCTAATTTGGTAATAAGATTTTACTATTCATAATTATTTCAACAAAAGTTTATTGTTACCTATCATAATAACTATGAAGAAAAAGATACTTAATTTACATACAATCTGACCACAGCGTACAATTATAATTAATGAGGAGTATGTAACTGTTCACAATTTTGGATAATGTTCTTGAACTGTGGAACCAGTTTACTGGTTGTGATTCGCATGACTGCATTCACATTGCAGTCAGTCACCATCGACCTGTTCTTAGACTGTTGATTTTCAGACAAGAAAAAGCTTGCTCACAGATGTATGTGGACCCAAATAGTCACAAAAGTTTGGCAGCAAAGTTTTTTAAGTGTGGAAATGCTGCTGCTGACAAAGATCCATAAAATTCCAGCAGAAGAACTGACTTGAACTTCTCCTTCAGGTCATAATCTGCTTGTAGGTCAAGCAGCTCCAACTGTATATCTTCTGGGGCTGAATCAGCTTCTGCACTAAATGGCGAACTGAGGATATTGAAGAGTGGTTCCAAGTTCTTGAAGTCTTGGAACCTCCTTTAAAATTCCACAACCAAGGCATCCAACTGAGCCTTGTACCTGTCAGCCATTTCACCAGAAATGGTTTTCTGTTTCAGCAAAGGGAAATGGCAAAACCTGCTTTCACCTGCTTGCCTGGAGAACAGGGAGAGTTTTGCCTGAAATGATTTAACATGCACATACATTTCATGTGCAAACAAGCTATTGCCCTGAAGTTTGACATTCAGTTCATTCAGCTTTTCCATAATGTCAATGGCAAACATGAAGTCTGACTTCCACTCTTCATTAACAATATTAGTAACAAAGTCACAATTAATACCCTTCATCTCCAGGAACATAACTATTTCTTCCTTGAGATCCCACACTCGCCTCAATATCTTGCCCAGGCTCAGCCAGTGGACACTGCTGTGGTAGATAATATCAGAATGTTCAGTTTTCAAATCTTCAAATCAAGCATTGCCATGAACTGCCTGTGGTTAAGTGCCCTGGCTCTGATGAGATTTATCACACTGACAACTG